>JAKSZT010054553.1:1383493-1484313 GCA_026826555.1 Tolypeutes matacus
TATTATATATACATAGATTAGGATATACTACATGTAATATTCCTATGGATATAGATATATGTAATACTATACAAAATATTACATAATATAATATTGTATTTTTTGAATTGTATTGGATTGTACTGTATATACACACATATTCATATACCATATACTTTAATTTTCTTCATTTGGTTTATTGGGATTCAACTGGAGTGGATAATCCCAGAGTGTAAGCGTGTATAGCCTGCCTACTTCAGGCCACTCAGAATTCTTGGTCTCAAGGCTTAGCTGGCCACCACCTGGTAAAGCCCTATGAATTTAGGGAAAAGAGCAGAAATAAGAGACCACCTGCAATAGATATATGTATATGTTATAGGTGCATCATCAGATTCTCTCCATCATGGGCAGGGATTCTGCACTTATTTGGATTCTAGATTATCCAAACCCACAGTACTCTGACCCTGATAGTAACAGCTAGCCAGATGGACTGGGAAAAGCCACCTAATTCTCACTGGGAGCAGATACCTCAGGTGGTTATCAGAGCCTCATCTGTCATCAGAAACTCTGGGAGTTCTTCCTGAGCAATCACAACTGGGGAAGGTGCTGAATAGTCCAGAGAGAAATGGGAGTAAGAAATATGAGGTATGGTTGTTCTCAAATTTTTTTCCAGCACAGAGAAGGTGGGCTTTGTGCCAGGAGGATCTCCAGCTCTTCTTTTTCACTTGTTCCTGGACTTTGACTGAAAGCTGCACCTATGCAATTGGCTGTGGGACCCAGTAGCTCTGAGATGCAGGAATTGGGTGGGGCAGCAATAAACAGGAATGAGTTTTTTTGTTTTTTTGTTTTTTTTTTTGGTCAGGGTTTAGTCACCTCCATTCCTGAACTGAAGAGACAAGATGTCCTTTCCATTGAGTGAGTTCTGAGAGTCCAAGATGTCCAGCAGGTAGACAGTCTCCAAGAAGGTATTATAGGTCCTTCTGCATTATATTTGGTGACATAGATTTTGATGAAAATCAAAATGTAATAGTCATGAGCCTATATGATTATGACCTATGAGGAGTTATCTTAGAGTTTTCAGAATAATTGATAGATTCAGCCCTGACCTCACTGAGTTTTAAATGTGACAGCTCTGCTTTAAATTTCACAGCCTGAGAATGTGTTTCAGAATTCTGTGATACATTGAACAAACAACTTCTGTTTATAAAGATGTATACTGTAAACATGCCTTTTAATTTATTTCCTCCTCCTTTTTTCATAGAGATCTGGATTAATTAGTTTAAGATAAAATCATACAATGGAGGGGCAAGACAGTGGTGCAGTGATACTATTGGGTTTGGCAGTGCTGGTTTCTCAGGGGGTTAGGGTGAGGAGGGTGGCATGGACTGGGGGAGGTTTGGGGGAGGGAGCAGGTGAACACAGGGATTGGTGGTATGTAGTTGAAACTACAATGTTGGGAATGCTCTTTTGGCAAATATGGCAGGGGAAGGTTACTGGTGTAGGGTATTGGGTGTGGGGGGCATTCAGGACAGGGCACACTTGGGGCAGGCTTCTAGGGAGTGTGTGGGTTCATATTGTCATAATGTGTTATATTAGTGGGTGGAGATGCACATAATGAGCAGGAAGGAGGTGGACTGCCTTCCTGGGGAGAACTGCTATGTTCTCAAATATAGGGGCAGGAGTCTCTCAAGAGCATGGGGTGAGCTTAATAGGGGAGGACAGGCCAGTGTGTCAAGCCCTCATTTTTGTTGCAAGTAACTATGAATCAGTTCCTTCAAGGAGTGAAGCCTGGTGGTTGCCATGAGTCCCAATGGGAGGAAGAGGGAGGAGTTGAATAGAATGGACAAGGAGTATTATGGGGGCAATTGAAGTGTTCTACAGAATCTTGATTTGATGAATACAGTCCATGTTAAAAATCATCAAAATTTATAAAAGTATATGGCCCAAAATATAAACCATAATTTAAACCATTGAGCATGGTTAGTAACTATGTTTCAATACTTGTACATGACTTGTAACAAATATAACATCCACATATACAATGTTATTATTAGAGAAAGGGGGGAAAAGGAGAGGATGTTGGGTGTATGGGAGTACCCTTTATTTGGTACATGACTTTTCTGTAACCTAAAACTTCTTTGAAGACAAATCAAAAAAAGCAAGACAGTGGGGGAATAAATGGAAGATAATGCCACTGTACATACAGGACAACAGATCTTACAGTGATGAAAGACAAAATGTCAAAAAAAAAATTAAATATTTTTCATTATATTTTATTATCTCAAATTTTTAAAACTTTTTATCTTTTTAATTTTTTTCTGTTTTATTTCCTATTTTTAAAACTATTGCTATTATTTCATTTTCTTATTAATTTTATAAAGCTATTTTAATGACTTCATTTTTGAAGAGTTTTGGGATCACAGAAGGGTTACAATTGTGGCAGAGGAGGATCATTGGTGTGAGGTGTCAGTGATGGGAGATACATAGGAGGAAGCTCTCCTGGGCATATATATAAAGCATAGAAAAATGTTCAAATGTTCATGGAGCATTGTCACAGTGGGTGGAGATTCACACAATAACTGAAAGAATATTGAATTCCCATCCTGGGGTGATCTGCCACATTCTCTAATGGAACAGCAAGAATCCCCCAAGTAGAGTGGCAATTACTAGTGAAGGAGGATGATCCATTGATGGGCCCTTAATATTGATGTCTATGCTTATGAACCTTTACTCTTGAAATTGAAATTTTGCCTAATATTATAGGATGCCTTAGACTTACTTCCTGAGGGCCTCCTTGCTGATCAAATATGGCTTCTTTCTAAGTCAAACAGCACATAAATACATTACCTTCCCTCCAGTGTGGGACAGGGCTCCCTGGGATAAGTCTCCCTGGCACTGAGGGATTACTACCAAGCACCAACTTGCAATGCAACTGGAAAAAGATCTTGAGCAAAAGGGATAAAATGTAAAGACAAATAAGTTTATGTGGCTAAGAGACTTCATAATGAGTTGGGAGGTCATGCCAGAGGTTATGCTTATGCACATCTCAGAAGGATCTCACTGAATGCCAAAATAGATACTATATCAAAATAGCAGGGCTCCTGAGGGCCCTGGAGACATACAGACACTACTGTCAGGGCAGATAGCTCAGGAGTTAGATGTTTTGCCTGTGGGCCCTACTTTGGAATTTATGCTCCCCAGTGTGATAAAATTAGACTCAGTTGTGGTTTCCTTACACATGGCTCTTCTGTCCTTCTATTTGAACATATAATTAGTACTAGAGTTGGTTGGTGTAAGTCCAAGAGACAAATCTTTGGGCTGTCCATGAGCCAGCTGGAACCCGAATCTCAACAGAGTTGCAATACTTACTCTCCAGTTCATTGGCCTCATCCAGGACTACTAACAAAGAATTGAGTTGAGGATTGACAAAGACCATACCAAGGAACCAAGAGAGTTTACAACTGCAAGCATGAAAGTCCCATCCATCAGCCCTATGGGATTGAAGTGCCCTGTCAATTAGAGGTAGAATAGACATCACCATCCCAGAATCCTCAGGATTGGGGAACAAACTATGGACTAAAGTAGACTTACTGGTATTCTCCTATAGACTCATTGTGATTCTAGCAATGGAAAAAACTACATTACTGGTGAGGAGGCAGGGGCCACTGGAGGTTCTGAGGGCAGTAAGATGGAAAAAAAATATGTAATATGGGGGAATTTTTGGGACTTGGGTATTGTCATGAATGACATTGCAATGACAGATACAGGCCATTATATATCTTGTCTTTACTTACAAAATTGTGCAGCTACAGTGTAAACTGCAATCCAGACTTAGTGACAATGTTTCAAAATGTGTTTATGAATTGCAATGAATGTACCACACTAATGAGGATGTTGTTAATGTGGGTAAATGTGGGAAGTGTGGAGAGTGGGGCATGTGGAAATCCTCTATAATTTTTATGTGACATTTATGTAATCTAAGTATCTTTTAAAAATAAAAATTAAAGAAAAAGATAAAAGCAACTATATCCATAAATATGTATGATTTAGGAGTAGTATTCCTTGGGGGGGATTCTGAGCATGGAAAAGGTGCTAGGAGAGTTGAAGGCCCTCATGACCTCCACTAAATGCCAGATCCAAGGGAAGACCTAGATGGAAAACATGCTCTGACCTTCACTTCACTTGGAGCAGGACAAGATAAAAACAACTTTTTTCAGAATGATAAATGATGATTTACTCTCACTGTAAAAAGACAAACAAACAATTCTTTCAAATTCTTCTGGAAGGGTGATCATGAAATTTTTTGTCCCATTACAGCTGTGTGGTGGATATTCACATGTCCATTACAGTATGAAACCACAGGGGAAAGACTCAATGAACTATCCAAGGTCATGCAGCTCTGAATGGCTGAACTTTGATGTTGACCTTGATCAGTAGTCCATGGGAGCCAGAAATCTGTAACAATATGTGCTACAGCAACATCCTCTGAGTTTGTTCTGAACAGGATGTTAGGGTAAAGAATGTGGTAAGCTCATTAAAGAATATGTCCCTGGTAGAGAAGAGAGAATGGGAAGGCAGGTGTTTCCCTATTAATATAGCATTCTGATTACTTCAGAGATTAATTTTGTACCATCAAATCTCTCTTGTCTGTGGACTGACAGCTTCTCTGAACTGAATTGGCCACTGGGCCACCATTGTATTTTGGGAGCAGAAAACTTGATTTCTAGTTTCTTAGGTTTACATATGGAAGGCTATTTCATCCCAGGATAGATCAAACCAGAGAGTCACCAATATATGTGTAAGATGATTTGGATGGTGATATTGGTAACTATTAGGCAAATAACATTTAGATGGAACTTTGGACTTGATGCAATAGTTAAGAATTTTGAGCATGTTGAGGTGAGATGAATTTATATAACATGTGGGATGCACATGAATCTTTTGAGGTAGAAGATAGATTGGTATTTGAATATTGTTCCCCAGGGATATCCAGGTCTTAATATCTGGAACCTCATAATGTTACTGTTCATGATAAAAGTGACCTGGAATATTTGATTAATTTAAGGATTCTGACATGGAGGGTTGTAGCAGTTTGATATTTTTTATGAATTCCAAAAAGAGATATTGGATTATGTTTTTAAACTTGTCTGTTCCTCTGGACATATTTTTAAATGATATTAGATTCAGAGGTTTTACTTTTACTTGATTAAACAATGATTAAGGCTTTGATTGTTGGGTGGGGACTCACAGAAAAACCATACTGCAGAGAAGGGAGGTTGGAGTTTTAATCCTGGAGCCTGGAAAGTAAGCACACAGATATGCAGATATGCAAGGAAAGAAAGAAGGCACCATTAGACACAGCAGAGGACCCAGGAAGGGAGATGATCCATTTGTCTCACAGTCTACAGCTGGCCTTGTAAAGAAAGCATAGCAGCTGAGCCTGGAGAAAAAAGATCCTGGGAAAATGATGAGACTTATCTCAGCCTACAGCTGATATTGGAAGAAGAAACTGGGACCACAGATATTTAAGAGGAAGATGAAGCCTGGACCCTTGCAGACATCAGCAGGCATTTTGCTCCAACATGTGGCAAAAGACTTTGGTGAGGAAAGTAACTTATGGTTTATGATCTGGTAACTGTAAGCTTCTAGCCCAAATACCCTATATAAAAGCCAAAGCCAACAGATTTCTGGTATTTGGCATCAGTACCTCTTCAGCTGACTAATACTGGGATTATCCTGAATTATCAAGTTTGGCCCTTAACATAATCACAATTTCCCTTTTTGAGAAGCATGCAGGGTAAAATACTATTTAAGAGGAGGCAATTAGATGAGTGAAGCAAGATTGTACCTTACTGTCTTTGAAGATGGAGAAAGTTGGCATGAGCCAAGGAATGCAAGGAATGGATATTTGGAAGTTAGCAAAGGCAAGAAAACATATTTTCCCCTTGAGACACCAGAGAGTTAGGATCCCTGTGGACCCCTTGCGTTGGCCCAGGGAAACAAATTTAGAATTCTGACTGCCAGAACACTAAGAGAATAAATGGATGTTGTATACTATTGTGGTTATGTTTTACAACAGTCATTTTAAAAAAATAACTAATTCCAATGAATGTGGATATGTGTCCATCCCACACCTACTGTCTTCTTAGATTTGTAGTTTCCCTACAGGAAATGTAAGCCAGGTCATTCATGACAATCCCAACACCTCCACGACAGGCAAGCCAGGGTACATGCATGGAAAAATTAAAATAACCTCCTGCTGACTCCATTGCATGCTCATTGGATTCAGTGACTGAAAATGAAGTAAGTCACACATGCTGTAGCCTCAGGGAAATTTTATGGCATTCCTCAACACATGCAAAATAAATTCACCTCATCTCAACATCTCTTAAAATTTTGAATAATGCCACCATCAGCTCAAACCTCAAATCTCATCTAAATCTCATCACTGGGAAGAGTGGCCATGCAGGGTTGGAGATCCACAATGATGGCATATCTCTAAGTAGAGCCAGAATTATCTCCAAATTACTCAGCAATCACTATAATGAGAGACAAACATACCCAGACATGAGCTGACAGATCAACAAGAAGATATAATCGCATCAAAGCTGTATTAACTATTTTAAAAGGCTGTATTAACTAAATCATTAGCTAACAATTACTATGAGGAGAAACACACCTCCATATTCATGTACTGAGAGTTCACCAAGAAGTTATGAGTGCTAAATGTATATTAACCAAATGATATTGCTTTGACATATAGAAAGAAAACAACTTACACTTTTCCAATAATTATTCAAATGTATATGTATAGTTATAAATTTCAACAATGTTCACAATGCAATCAAAGGAAAAATCATTGAGAATATGAGACTTGAAAAACATTATCAAACAACCTTACTTCCCTGAACTCCAGAAAAGAAAACCACAGCCAACATCATACATTCCTTTCAAGCATCACATTTCCTTCTAACTGAGGGTGAAGTGCACCTTCAATTTGAGTGATATAATTAAATTAATTCCATATTTCCCTTTGAATATCAAGCATATTGCCAAAAATTAATAAATTGCAATGGAAATTTTACATAGAACTGAATAACACACTGCAACTCTACAAGGCACCTCAACTGTGCAACTGCTAATGCTATCTCTCCACCAGATTTATTGTGGCTCTTGACAGCATGTGGATTAGCACCTTCCTTACCATAGGCCACATTGCTCAAAGCTCAGGCACTTGTTTGGACATGACAAACTTTTCTCACTTCACTCTCAATGTCCATATGATTTTCGAGGATAACAGTTGTATCTCTCTCTCCTCCAAGCCCTCACATTTCAGTGTTTCCCTCAAAGGCTCTTTCCACAAAGCTATGACCTTCTGAGAGCAGGCATGCTTTCCTTGTTAACTACTGAATCCCTAGCAATGAGAAGTTCCTGGCCAATAGAAGGCTCTAAAATTATTTATTGATTAGAAATCAATTCAAGATAATGAGCCTGAGATTAACAGAGATATAGGATGGCATCAGGGAGACACCACTACTGAAGACACAATAGAGAAAAGAGGAATTCATCCAGGAGCCATGAATGTTTCATTTTTACCCAGGATCCCAGCTGTCTGAATTAAGCAAATTCTGCTGAGCCTCTCACAGTGGATCAATATCTGAGCTATCTGGGCTGCTAAGATAAATATTACATGATGGGACGGCTTACCAATGGACATTTCTTGGCTCAAGGTTTCAGACACTAGAAGGCTTGCTTACTCTCAGGGTTGTTAGCATCCTTGCTTGCTGGCAGCATTATTTCCTTGTGTTTTCCTTCAAGTGATAATATCCTCTCCTTTCTCTTTTCAGTTACATTTAAATCCATCTTTTATAACTAGTGTACTCCAGAGTCTACTGATGCTCCACTGAAGCTGAAATATCTTTGTTTGAGAAGTTTATCTGATTAATATTCACCATGCATGTGTTTATTGTACAAATTATTGTCAGAGAGATATCATTGATTGAATATTCTGATAAATAAGTAGATATCTGGAGCTGCAGGCTGTTTTAGAAGTACCTAGAAAAAGAAACCCTAAGTTGTGTTATTTGTCTCATAACCTTAGGGATATTAATTGAAACTCCCTAATCACAGTTTTCAACTACATCCATTCACTTACTTTACATTGTCAGTGGCTTATTTAAAAAAATGAAAATATGTTTATTGCATTTCTGAACATAAAACAATAAATGTCTTTTCTTTGTCACATAATGTGTTTCAAGCTTTTAACCATGCCACACAGTCAAACCTGAAGTAAACTTAAATTTCAGCTACAAATCATAAAATATTTCTATCTGCTTCACACCTAAACCTATAGTAAAAATTCAAGGACAGGCCCAGCACCACCAGAGCTTGGTTTAGCATAGGTGCAGCAGCAGGCAGAGGTTTCCTCTTATGTCATGATATTTTCTGTCTTTGGTCAACAAAGACTTCACCATGAATGCTTCTTACTTATTCCTTTGTAATCCCCAATTTTATCCCACTTTACAAATGTTTACTTAGAACTGATATTCAATTCAATTTTTAATTCATTTTTCAGAATGCTACTAAAAATAATATTTCAGTGGATTGTTTTGTGTAAATTATGAAATGAAGTCTTAGTCCAACTTCTAGGTCTCTGAAGTGATATTTCTTTTTCTATACTGTCTCAGAAACACAAAAGTAAAACACTTGCTCCCCAGAGTATTCCTTATATTCCAAAATGCTGTGTTTTGTTCTTTTCATTTTATCCATCTTGCATGGAGTTGGAATACAATTTTAATTGTGTGTATCTTCCACTTCTGTTTGGCTCCTGGGTTTCTGCATCTCAGAGCAATTCTCTACCATCTATTCTTTTGAGAGTGCCAGCATAGCAAACATCATTGGTGACCCTTTATTCTACTTCATTCTCCAGGCCATGACATATCACTTCCCTTTATTTTATCTCCTCCGTGTCTGTTAAATTCAAGTACTTCTCTTCAAGGTCATTGCCCACAACCATGTTCAGGTAGCTTCTTGATTATTCTAAACTGAGTCATTGGTGACTTTGACTCTAATGACCGTAGGGAGGTGATTGCAAAAACTCCTGAACTAACTCAAAAATCCCATTTTTAAGATTCTGTTTCTGAGGAACCCCTCTTAGTACCAAGATGTATTAATCAGTGTTCTCTAGGGAAACTGAACTGACAGGAGATATCTAAATACTATGAGATTTTATAAAATTGCATCATGCAACCATGTGGATGCACAAGTCAAATTCCATAGAACAGCTTGTAAGACAGGAACCTATGGAAATCCTCAATGATTTCCCCAGGAGATGTTAGCTGCCTGAAGTATAGGTAAGAATTCTCTCAATGATTGCTGACATCAGCTCTCCTTTTAATTTCTTCAAGTGATTGGATGAGATGTCACTCACTGCTGATGAAAATCTCCTTATTTAATGATAGATGTAATTGACTATAGATGCAACCACTATGACTTTACTCACTGAAGAGTAAGGTCTTAGAAATGCCTTTGCATTACAATTAGTTCAGTGCTTGCTTGATCAAACAAGTGAGCACATTACCTAGCCAAGTTGACAAGTTAGCACAACCATCACACTTTTATGATGAATTATTTGTAAAATCATAGTGGACAATGATGTGGCCATTTGGTAGGTCAAAGGATTTCCTCACCTTTCCCTTCCAACAAGGGTTTCACTATGCAAGCAGTTTGTAATAAGACCAGATGGTCTCTCATGCAGAGGATGTGTTATTCCCATGTACGGAAGCAGGCAGAAGGAAGGAGTAATTGACTGTGGAACTAATAATAAGGAAGACATTCACATTTTAGAATGTTTTATTTCAGCAGTACTGTTTTCCACTGCTCTGAAGCAGATTGTAAACTGCTTCCTGAATCCCCTATATGTTGAACTCAGGAATGTTCTAATTGTTAATATGCTTATTATCCCATACTGAACTGAAATCCTCCAATAGCCCATATCATTTACCCACACTTTCCCAATGTCTCCTTAAATAAATAACCAAATAAAATAATGGTTTTCAAGGACTTACCTCATTCTACAACACTTAGGAACCCAAACACAAAATAGGGCGCTAATGGTAATGTGGAAGTCCTACCCCACATAACAGTCATATGTGTTCTTGTTTGAAAATAACATAATTGTAGATGAAACTAATTATGTTAAAATGAGTTTATACACATGTAGGGCTGGCTTTCAATCCAATAATACTGTTGCCCTATTAAAATAAGACAGTTTACACAGACAACCATAAGGAGAAGAAAACATGTGAGGACACAGTAATTGATAGAAGGTATGCAGCTAAAAACCATCAACCACAAGGATTTCCAACACACCACTAAAATTCAGGAAGATCAAGGATTGTTTTTCCTGTACAGATTTCACAACACATTGATTTCAGGATTCCAAATTCCAGAACCCTGAGACCATCCATTTGTGATTTTTAAAACCATCAATTTTTTTCCATGTTAATTTGTGACAACAACTCTAGGATACAAGGCATCCTGTAAGTAATAATTATGCCACCTTGAGCCAAGGTCCTCAGACCCTTATGTTGATATTAATGGAGCAAACCTGATTTAAACTTTATAAGCTCAGACATTCATCTATATTATCATATGATATATATTGAATTATGTTCCCAAATTTGGACATATTCTTAATTTCAACCCACATTTCTGTGGATGTAAACCCATGGGAAATAGGGTCTCATGAAGGTACTATTTTAAGTTAATGAATGACCTTTCTGAATGAAGTTGGATCTTAATATGAGTTACTAATGGAATAAAAATAGGAATAAAAGGCATAAGCAGTAAGTCACCAGGAACCTGGAAAACTAAGGCAAGGACATTGCCAGGGAATGAGAAGTGAGAGAACCCAAGATTTGGTAGATTCAGCCAAGATTATTACCAAGCCCAGAGAAAGCAAGCTTATAGTCTCTGAGGGCATGAGACAATAAATTCTCATTGTTGAAGCCAAAAACACTATGGGGTATTTGTCACAGAAACATGGCAAATCAAGCAAGTTTGTGTTACCAGATATGGGGTGTTGCAGTTAGAAATATCTTTAAATGTAGGAAAGGATGTGTAATTGTGTAATGGGTAGAAGCCAGATGATTTGTAAAATATTTGAAGGAAAATGGCTAAATTTCTTTGAATAGACTTTTAGAAATATGAATATTAAAGATACATTCAATGAGGCTTAAAAAAGAAATGAAATAACATGCTATTGGAAGCTGGAGGAAAGAAAATTCTTGTTTTAAATTAGCAGAGAACATGGCTGAATTAAAACCTAGTGTTGGATAGGAAGAGAAACATGTAAGTGATGAACTTGGATATTTAGGTGAAGAGGTTTGCAAACTAAGTGTGAAAGATACAGCTTGGTTTCTCCTTGCAGATTAGAATAAAATGTGAGAGTTAAAGTATAAGTTGAGTACTGAACTCATAAGCAATAAAGAACCAGTAGTTAATAATTTTGAAATTCTCAGCTTATCCAGATAAAATACTCTGAGCCTAGGGCCAGGGTGACACTATGAGGGCCCTTCCTGTGCTTCTGGGAAGTATGTCAATAGAGAAAAGTACCCAAGATAAGGTTTAAGTTAAAAACTCTTTGCTAAGATAGGTATGGATGAAAATGGATGCTGTCAACCACTTCAGTGGAAATGAGAATTTAAAATGTGATTATCCAGGAAGAATATTTGGAAGGTCCTTTTGTCTGATAGATTAATCCCCTCTGAGCTTTATACAATGCTAAGAAACCTATTGTGAAATATTGTACAGAAATACTGCCAAACTGGACTTGGAGAAGGGATAAATTGTAGGAAGAATAACTATAAGAGAAGTATCCTGGAAGCAGATATCTGGATTGAAAAGATCCCCTTGGCTCAATCAGGCTTGTGGATATGGTGGGTCCACTCTTATATTTGAAGAGATCAGACCTTCTGTCCCAGTGTTCAGGAGGGATTCACCTATTATCCAAAAACTCTGGGAGTATAGGATCTATGCCCAGGTGAACAGGGAGGTAGTTATTTCCCTTACATTTGTAGAGGTTGGGCCTACACCCCCATTTTGATGCAGTAATTGTGATAGCCTCTCCAGTGTTCAGAGAGGGAGTAAACCAGGCCATGACATTCAGAGAGAGCATGACCTCTGCACAAAGGCTTGGAACTGAAGGGCTGCCACTCTAACAGACATGGAGGACAAAGCATGACATCATGGGTGGCTCTTATACCTTGAGATCTAATGGAGTTTGCCCTGCTGGATTTCAAACTTGCTTGTGGATCATGAGGACTGTTTTTTCCAATATATATCTTATGTCTGTTCCAAAATTGTATCATTGAAAAAGATAACTGTTTTTTAAGTTTCAAAGGGTCATCACATGGAGAGAAGTTTCATTTCACAATGGACAACACCCACACTGATTTTGATGAGATTTTGGACTTAGAGTTGTTACTGAGGCAGTCTAGTAGTAATCTGAAAATACATAAAGATTTTCGGTATTGAGACTTGGCGAATGAATTTTGCATGTGGGAAGAGCATGTGTTTTAAGGGTACAGGGAGTAGACTGTGGTAGATTGAATTATGTTCCCCAATTTAGACATGTTCTCAATTGTAATCCACATTTCTGTTGGTGTGATCACATTGTAAATAGGATATTTTGAAGATATTATTTTAAGTTAAGAGTATAAACCACCTGAATGATGTTGGTTGTGTCTTAATCTGGTGTATAGGATTCCATATAAAGAGAAAAATAATCAAAATGAAGAAGTCAGCATTAATCCAGAAAAGGAAAGTAGAGACCATCTCCTGGTAAAGAGAAGAAAGAGAAAAGAGCCATGGTTCTAATGAGTGTGGGCCTCCCACTATTTCTCAGTTATCATGACACTGAGCAAGCAGAGATAACTAATTAAAATTGTCTTTTCTTAGAAACTATTTAAAAGGGCTCTGGGTAATGCAGTCCTTTGTCATTTGCATCTGAAGGAGACAATCACAGATAGAGGGCAGACTAAGCAGATAGTTTGTGACAGAATCTATAACCAATAAAGAAAATATAAATATTTGTTAACATCAAAATGATATTTGATTTCCCTAAACATCTAATTTTTTTTTGCCATTAGGTTCCAGAAGACAAAAAGGTAAACAGCATTACAATAAATCTCAGTAAGAAAAGTCATAAGCAGAAAGAAATGTGAACACTGAAATTTCTGAGATGAAAGCAATTTTCTCTTAACAAACTCTCCTTTGATAAATAATCTCAGAAAAATGTTTTTACACAAGTTCTATCAATGTGTTAAATAATAAAATTTATGATTTTAAGGAACTTTACAAGGATATAGAAATATATATGTGTATTTATTCATTCTAGTATTTATATTCAGGGTAATATAGACACAGACACACATGCATATTCTAAGTTTAATATAAATATATAATGTATACATGTGTGTATATTCATGTATAAAATGTATGCATACTATACATTGTAATGTATATGTATGTATGTGTATGATTATGTGTGTGTGTGGAGTGAGGCTCCCTCTGAACCTGTTTCCAGGGAAAGAGAGTCATGTTGAGAGGGTAGAGCCATGAGGAGAGGAGACCCTGAGGAGGAAAGAGGGAACCATCTTCACTTCACAGCCATCAATGTTGTTGATGACATTGTTGAGAGCCACAGTCTAGCAGGCCTGACCTGTGTCCACCTTCTTGTCTGAAGTGGTAAGTGGACTTATGCTGTAGAAGATAAGTCAGAGGATTGGGCTTAACCTGGTTGAGAGACCAAGAAGTAGAACATGAACAAGCCTCATGGGTGTTGCTTGGGTCTTAGTTTCTGAGGGGGGCTTGTGTTTGTGTTAGGAATCTCTCTTCCCTCAGAAACCAGATGATGTCTGTGTATTTGGCAGAGTTTGAGGATCCTCGTATTTTATTGGGATTTGTTATTGCCCAACTATTTGCCTCTAAATGATGAATGAGTGTGGCTAGGCCTTTCAGTGAAATTCTTCAGAGTAACTCAATAGTTAGTTTGCAGTTATAAAGTACCATTATCAAGTAGCATCAAGCAATTTTTTCAGCTTTTTAAAAACTATTTGTTGGAGGATGGATGTGGCTCAAACGGTTAGGTATCTGTCTCCTATATGAAGGGACCTGGGTTTGATCCCCGGGACCTGCCAGTAAAAAAAAAAAAAAAAAAAAAAGCAAAAAACTATTTGTTAAGGCCTTGGCAGTAGTGGCTAGGATTTTTTAAAATTTTATTTTATTTTATTTTTGTTATTGGTACTCAGTAAATCAGGTTGGCCAAGTAAGTCACAGTAACGTAATTGCCCTTACGTGTATATATATATATTTTAAGTAGATAGTGGTATGAATAGCAGCTTATATGGTACTGATTTGTGCATTAAGGTTGGTAAAATTGATGGTTAATTGCCCTTCATTGTTGGAAGCTTTAAGAATTGGTTGAATAGTACCATTGTCTGAGGAGATGGTAGGTATAATAATTCTTTCATTGAGGAGATGATCTTGGATTACAGACCAGAGCCCCACAGTACTTTTTTTTTCATTAAATATTGTAGTTTTATTGCATTGATTAGCAGGGGCAGTTCCATGGTTCTTCTATTTGACTTGGAGCCAAGAATTTGATCTTATTTTAGGTGATGAGTTTAAAGCACCACTAGGTATTCTCTTGTTCACATATGGTGATTCTAGCAATGCAAGAAATTATAACAATGAGGTGGAGCCAGTGGCCATTTGACACTTTTGGGGTAGGAAGGGGATGAGCAGTTGAAATACAGGGGCTTCTTTGGGAGTTGGAGGTTGTCCTGAGTACTGTTGTGGCAACGGATGTAGGCCATTTTAAATCAGCACACACCACTCAGAACTGAGTGGGAGAGAGTGTGGTCTACAGTGTGAACTGTGGTCTATGGTTGGTGGCAAGGCTCCAGGATGTGTAAGTTCATTGAGGGTGGTGGGCCACACTGTGGGAGATGTTTGTGTGGGATATGATGGGAGGTGTGGGAGGTGGGCAACATGGGAATCCCAGTGGGTTCCGTGTAATATTTTGGGTAATCTAAGCACCTCTTAAAAAATATATATATATATAAACATTTTTGTAAGCAAATACACATATATACATATATATTTATGTATCATTTTGCAAATGTTTGTATGTATTGTGAGAATTTTGATTTTTACCCATAATAAAAAAAAATAAAAAATAAAAAAATAAAGCACCATTAGGGGTAGCTGTTTATATTTGTTCCCTATATTCACAATTCCGAAGTGAGCTGGGTACTGTGTGTTTGATAAGCAGGAGAAGGAAACCAGGCCCTCTAATGGAGTGGCCAAGTGCTGTACTGTAGGGTGGCACCCTGAGCCTGGTAAGCAAGGATCTGTGACTCTGATGTGAGTCCCACTGATGTACTGCCAATGGCTCCACCGTGTCTATAACCTCTTGTATACTTTATGACTTGCCAAAAAGGCTGAGTAATTCTCCCCATGAAGTTGAGGGGTAAAAACATTTCCCACTGTTAGATCTCAAAGGAAGGCTTCCTCGGGCTGGAAGGTGAGTTCTGGGTCTCTTTTGATTGAATGCTCAAAGAAATGTTATACACTGCCTCATCTCAATCTTTTACAGAATTAAGCCTCATTAATTTTCTGCCAATGCACATCTGCTTTGGCAGGTATATCCACTACGCAAAATGTGTCTTTATTTTCTTCTTTATATTATAAATATTTAAGTCAAGAGGGGAGACTCACAATCTTAAGTGATACCAGTCAATTGCTTCATTTTTAAAAATGAGAATGCCAGCTCTGATACAATCTTAGAGACTCACATCATTTAATCCGCCCCTTTCCCCTTCAACAAAATCATTAAGATTGCTTTAAATATCCAATCAAATAAAATTTTCACTATTTCCAATTTGGGTTCTCACTCTGGGCATCCTGCTTATCCTTCTGTATGGTGATGGGAAACATTTGTGCTTCCTGTAGAATGGACTCATAGGCAATGGTTTCTCTCTCTAGGGAGTTCCAGTAAACCTCATGGGGCATGTGGTTTGTTTATACTGGCAAGGTGCTGCTGGGATCATTAGGCATTGCCTCGGATGGTGAGAGTCCAGCATCAGGTCTTTGCCATGTTGGAAAAAACAGCAGCCCTGAGTAGGGCACATGAGCATTTCATTTGAGTCTTATATTTCTTAAGCAATTTTGGAACATTCTCTGGTGTCTTTGGGGGTGCTGGTACAATATGCTCAGGCACCCTTTTTTTGCACAATAGTTCACCAAAAGTTAGAGCCCCTCTAGCCCATAGGGTCAGTGAAGAAAGAGCAACAGCGTGGAGACAGCAGCAAAATAAGGATAGCAGGCCACTGCATCACCATTTTATGCAGTGCCGTTATGCTTCCAGTGTAGGGGGTGCCCCTCAAGCAAGGGGTGCATTAAGACCAATACACATGGGCCACAAACTCAGTGATTAGAGTCTCCCACAGCAGTATCTCAACTGCTGTAGACCAGGCACTGAGAGGTCTATCACACACCACTTGTCCCACATGTTTTCACAACTAGCCACCTCATTCATGAGTCACAGCTCTTGAAAAAAAGATGCTTATTTCCTGTGTTGCAGACTTTTACTGTAGGTCCACAAGTCCTACCTTATGTAGCCAATGTTGCTTAATGATACAGGGTCAGTGACAACCAACTATAGATTTTCCCATTTGGGGAAGCACTCAAAAATTTGATTTTTACCCACAATAAAACAAAACAAAACAAAACAAAAAAATTCTCACAGGATCTCCCCTCTTGCCATACTGGGGATGGGCATTAGCAGATCCTGAAGAGAAAGTAGATGGATAGGGCTGCCAATTTGGCATGGGAAGTCTAAGCAACACCTCACAGAGAAAACAGGAAACAGCACAAAGTGACATGAATATAGGTTGGGAAGCCATGGAACTTTCCCAGTGTTGGCTGTCTGAGATGTCCAGTTAGTAAGCTGCAAGCAGCCAAAAAGACATTATGCCTCATTTTCCATGGGCATGACTAAAACACCTATTCTCTAAGATATTTATTTTAAATCAGTTAAGTAGGATCTTGAATTCAGGTTCAGGTGGATATCAGATGCAACACAATGGGAAACTGAGTCCATAATGCATCACAAAAGATAGTTTGTGATGCACAGGTCCCAGAGAGGGACAGGAGTATCATGAGGTATTCACAGGAAATGCAATCAGTTCAGGTGGCTCATTCAGCAGGTTGGAGCATATAAGCAGAGAATGAGAGAACAGAGGGCTTATACTTTTTAAAAAAGATTTATTTTATTTATTTACTTCTCCCAACCCCCTCATTGTTTACACTTGCTGTATCTTTTCATCTTCTTTGTTTTCTTTAGAAGGCACTAGGAACTGAACCTGGGACCTCTGATGTGGATGTGGAAGGGAGGCAACTAATCACTTAAGGCACCTCCAATCCCTGCTTTTGTTGTGTCCTTCATTATGTTTTCCTCTTGTGCCTCTTGTTGTGTCATCTTCTGTCAATTTGCCACACATGCTCATTGCACCAGCTTGTGTCTTTTTTAGGAGGCACCAGGAACCAAACCATGGGCCTCCCATGTGGAAGGTGGGAGCTCAATCTCTTGAGCCACATCCATTTGTCCCAGGGCTTATACTTTTAATGGGACCCAGGGTTAGATGTTAGTAGATTTCCCATGTGAGTCAAGGTTTGATTAGTTTATAGCAAGTGCATGAAAAGGTATTGGCATTATATGGCATTTTGGATGGTTACCTTATCATTTGGGACAAGGTGTTGGGTTTGGGTGAGGTGTGTGGGTTTATTCATTGTGGTCTTAATTGCAGATTTGGGCTCTGGGGAAGCTCATGTCTCAGTGTGGAAAACTGTTTATTAACTACTTCACTGTTCAGTGTTGAGTCAGCTGGTTTAGCCAATGTATGAAGAATCTGCTGGGACACATACAGAAAACTAAGTTATGTATCCTGAAATTCCACTTTTAGTTGTATATCAAAAATATTGGACAGAGGAATAAAAATCTATATTTGTACACCAATGTTAATAGTAATATTATTCACAATAACTAAAAGGTGGGAGCAATCTATGTGTCCATCAACAGATAGAGAAAATGTGGTCTATACACACAAGGGAACATATTTCAGTTGTAAAGGGGGATGATATGCAAATGCATGCTACAACATGCCTAAACTTTTATAAAGGTATTGTGTTAAATAAGATAATTATAAAAGAAAAAATATTATATTATTTCACTTATATGGAATGTTTAGGATAAGCAAATTCATAGAGAGTGGAAGCAGATTAGGAGTTACCAGTTTCTGGGGCAGGGAATGTGAAGACAGTGCTTAATGGAGAAAGAGTCTCTTTTGGAAGAGATGAAAATATTTTAGAAATGTTTAGTGGTTATTATAGCACAAAATTTAAAGTATAATTAATATCACACAGTTGTACACAAGAAAGTATTTAAATTTGGAAATCTGTTTTGTACATATATTATCTTAATTCTTAAAAACTAAAAGGAATGAAGTATTGTTTCTTGCTACAGCATGGCTTGACATTGGGAACAATATACTAAGTTAAAGGATCCAGTCCTGAATGGCCACATACTTAATGATTTCTTTAATATTAAAGTAGAGAATAGGGAAACCTATAGGGATGGAAAGTAGATTGTTGGTTGCTTAGGGCTGGATGGGAGGAGGGAGAATAAGAAGGTGATAACCTGGAAGGTACACATTAATTTTTTTAAATTTTAAAGCACTTTTATTGAGATATATTCACATAACATGCAATCTACCCAAAGTTTACACTAAATGACTTTTAGTATAATCAGTGTTGTGCATTCACCAGTACAAAAATTTTAGAACAAGTTCTTTACTCCAAAAAGAAAGACACCACACCCCTTAGCAGTAACCTCTCAATCTCTCTTTCCTTCCCAAGCCCTGCATAACCACTAATCTAATTCCATCTTTGAAAATTGATTTATATTTACATTTTATATAAATGAAATCATACAATATGTACTAATTTGTTTCTGGTTTTTTTCACTTAGCATAATGTGGGTACTTTTTGGTCTGATATTAACATCTTGTAACATGAACATACTTTTGTTCAGTTTCACAGAAAACAATCTTATATATACAATATTACCCACATTCATATTTCACATGAGGTTTTTCTATGCTATCAGTCTCATGTTACATTTTTTAGCTTTCCTTCTAATAATATACATGACCTTAGAATTTCCCTTTCAACCACTACCATATCCATATAATAGTGCTGTGGTTACAAACACTATGTTGTGCTTTCATCTTTTCTATTCATTTCCAAAGATTAACAAACAACCTTTTTAACAATTCTTCACAGGTTTCCACTCAGCTTTCATTCATCTAACATCATTCTATTTTTTGGTGAACTATATTCTAATTATTAACTTCATGAATTTACACAATATATTTCATTCATAACAGCTCCATCATACAGAATTTGCCCTATTGTGTCTGGTTTAATTCACTCCCTTAGTCCCTCATGCTTTCAGTCCCATACACCTCACTCACAAGTCACAGCTCCTGAAAAGGGATGTCTATCTCCTGTATTGTAGGTTTCTACTGTAGGGACATGACAAGCCCTCCCTTATGTGGCCAATGGTGTTCAGTGGTGCAGTGTCAGTGTCAATTAACAATAGATTTTCTTATTTGGGGGAGCACACCAAACCACAGTGTCTCCCCTCTTGCCATATTAGGGATAGGTGTTAGTAAATCCTGAGGAAAAATGAGATCTATAGGACTGCAATTTGGGGTATGAACAGCAGAGGACACATGGAACAGCATAAAGTAGCATGGATGTAGGTCAGCAAGCCTTGGACCCTTCCAGATAATGTTAGTTCTTTGAGCCTTTAGTAAGCTGAAAATAACATCATGGTAATATCTAACAGCTCTGATATCCTTCTATGATTTCACACACCACAATTCATCAACAAATTTGTAAGAAGGCTTTCAAAATGCCCATCCATACCGAGACATTAAAAAACAAACAGAAACTGTGAGAACAAATTTTGTTAAGGAATTTAAATATATATATGTTATCCCTTGGAGTAACCACCCAGTTACCATACTCCCGAAGTCATCTTTGATCCTTGGCCATATGTGGCTCCCTGCTCAGCTCATTCAATACATTTCTGGCTTGGAAGAAGAGGAAATTGGGTTTGGTAATGGTGCACCTCAGGGAGAGGACTGTGTTCTCTGAAGGATCAGCCAGCATCCTCCTGCCAGGGGTGCCCCTAAGACTAGGACCTCCCCTCATCCCTTTTAATCTTATAAACATAGTTACCTCCCAAATGCAAATCACCACATGGGCAGACAGATGAAACCACCATCCTCAGTTACTTAAATTAAGTTTCTGCCCAGTCTTGAAAATATTTTCTGGGCATCATGGAGCTCACCCAAAAGAACATGAAACCCTTGTGGTTCTTCCTCTTTCTGGTGGCAGCTTCCAGATGTGAGTGTCTCAGGATTCAGACATGAAGGTAATGGGGATGCTGCCTCTGAGCACAGGACTCATTGTTCTCCTTGTCCTCAGGTGTCCTGTCCCAGGTGCAGTTGCAGGAGTCAGGACCTGGCCTGATGAAGCCCTCACAGACCCTGTCCCTCACCTGCACTGTCTCTGGATTCTCTTTAACCAACCATGGTGTGGACTGGATCCGCCAGGCCCCAGGAAAGGGGTTCGAGTGGGTTGGTAGAAGAGCATACAGTGGAAACACATACTATAACCCAACTCTTAAATCCCGTGTTGGCATGAGCAGAGAAACCTCCAAGAATGAAGTTTATTTAAAACTGAGCAGCCTGATAACTGAGGACACAGCCACATATTACTGTGCTAGAGACACAGTGAGAGGAAGTCAGGGTGAGCCCTGACACAAACCTCCCCTGCAGGGCATGGGAGGGGCTGGCCTGCAGTGGACTTTCAGGACCACCAGGGGTCATGTAATGACCTACTTCAGAGGCAGGTGCAGAGAGGGGTTGAGGAAGAATTTCCTGACCTTCCTAGGGTTTTCACTTCTTTCTTTACAAGAATTAACCCCCCCAAAAAAAAAACCACCATTGCATTTTTTCTAAGCAGAGTTATGATGTATCCAAGATTCAAGCAATGTACAGATATTTTTAAATGTTATTAAGTACCTGTGCATAGTCCTGTGTATATTAACTAAGTCAATTTTATTACTTATAGTATTCCATTTTCACAAAATTATTTGGTCCACTTTCCCACATTTTATATTTTCACATAGATTTCTTGTAAGATTTACGATTTTTTTTCTAAATTGTTTGAAAGAATTTTCCAAGTTAACCAATGAAACCTATAACTTTTGTTTTGTGGGAACTTTCTTCATGAAGAATTCAGTTAGTTATTAGATTGGGAAACACTGTCATTGTAATTGTAAGCATTGTACTGTGTGACTTTTAAGGAATTTTTGGTATCCATTTAACTGTGCAGTCTTTTGGCATGCATTTATATAATGTTATATCCTCATCATTTTCCTTGTCTGTAAGATCTACTGATGACAATCTGATTTCAATCACAATGTTGATAATTTGTATTCTCTAGATTCTGTTGATCATTATAGAAAGTTATTTTCCAATTTGAATTGTATCATTAAACTATTCCTTGCTTTTGTTTCTATTCCAATCTTTATTATTTTATTCCATCTACTAAGTTTTGTTTATTTTCCTCTCCTTTTCATGCCTTCTTTAGGTGGGTATGTTATGTCTTTGCTTTCTTTTTCTTATTTATATTATAGTAATTGAAATATATAAAATTTTCCCATAATCCTGTTTTAGTTATCTCTTCCAAAAATATTGTTGGTTTATTATCATTATCACTTATTCTCCACATTTTTATCATCACTGTTTATCACTTTTAAATATTTTATTATGGCCATTTACATTATTGAGATGTGTTAGCCCACTGTGGTGATACTTTGCATTTCTTTCATTTCTGAAGATGTTCATTCTCCATTCATAACCTTATTAGGCATTCATAACTATTCATTGTTAAAATGAGCATTAAATTGTTACTCAATTTTTAAAAGTAGTAATAAAAAATGTCATCATTTATTTATGTAGTGTACTTTAATTTTGGTATAAGCTCTTTATCATAAATGAGTTTCATAAATACTTTCTCTTGATTTGTGGCATGACTTTCCATTTAGTAAAAATTATTTTATTATTTCCATTGCAATGGTTTTTCATTTTAATGAACTCCTATTTGGAATCTGAGAACTAAAAAGTTGAAATCCTCTGACCCATGGATCCCACTGCAGTGTTGGAACAGGGACACTGTCACCCAATGGACTAAAGTTGACTTATTAATATTCTATTATAGACTTATTACTAATCTAGAAATGGAAGAGCTGATATCATTTATATAAAGGCAGTGGCCACCAGAGATCCTAAGGGGAGGGAGGGGGAAGAATAAGTGCAACATTGGGGCATTTTGGGGACAATGGAATTGTTCTGCATGACATTGCAATTACATATACATTTTTTCAAAATCTATAAAATTGTATGGTGCAAAGTGTAAACCATAATGTAAACTATAGACCATGGTTAGTAGCAATGCTTCAATATAAGTTCATCAATTGTAACAAATGTACCACACCAATGAAAGGTGCTGTTAATGTGGGAAATTGTGGGAGGAAGAGCAAGTGGGGCATATGTGAATCACCTTTATTTTTGATGTATCATTTATGTAATCTAAAGCTCCTTTAAAGTATAAAAATATAAAAATATTATTGCATTATACACACACAATATATATATCTATCTCCAGGTCACAGTATGGTGCATTCAAGGCTGTATTCCTGAAAAAGTAAGGTAAAAGGAGGCTTTCAAAATGAAATAAAATAATCTCTGTTCAGGCAGGAACACTGAAGTTGAGGAGGGAGTGACCTGCCCCAGATATATAGGTGTGACATGTCAGGGACAGAACAAGAGGGTGCCCCATGTGCAGTTGTGAAGAATAGAGGTGAGGGCTGACCTACATTTCTAAATTCTGGATCCCTTGCTGATAAAACTGATCACAGTGTTAATAACAGTAAATAGCTCTAGTTCCCTAATATGAAATTTAAAAATAAAATTTCTGCTGTGATTCCCAATTTTTGCCTTGGCAGACTAAATCTCATGGGGTGAGGTCACATCCTTATGGCCACAGGGAAGGAGGGTATGGAAATATACTATTCTCTCTGCCACTACTGATTCCTAGGATCTCAGCCACAATCCCAGGATTCAGCGACAAAGGCCTCAAGAAGGAAGCTATCAAGTGATTTTCAAGGGCCTGATTCTTGGGCAAGGAGTTGCCCTCTAGGCTTTGTGAGCTGGCCCTTCTGCTATAAATCATTCACTGGCTGCTACAATGAGAGTGATTTGCATATTATTTCCCCTGATGTAGTGGAAACCATTTTCACTGAATTCATAATTCTCTGGCATTGACAGAGAAAACAAGATTAGACTTTTCTGGGACCCATGATCAAATTCCTAAAGTTGTTGTAAAAAGCAACAAAAATTGGATGGTCTAACAAAATAGTTATATACTGCCTTGCAGTTCTGGCGGCTATAATTTTGAGGGATGTAGGGGAGCATCTTTCCTGTCCTCTTGCTAGGCACTGGTGCTTTGCCCAAAATCATTGGGCTTCAATTCTGTACTCACTTAATAAGGACAGCAGCCTTATTGAATTAGGACCTAATCTAATCCAGATTAGACTCATTTTAACAAGCATCTTCAAAGACCTATTTCCAAATAAGGTCATAGTCACAATACAGGTAAGGGCTTCAACATATCTTTTGGGGAGTCATAATTCAACCCATAAACCTAATCCAGCATAACTGTGACCTGAAGACCTTAGACAGGCTGTCTGTTTTTGTACCTCAGAGGAGAGTTTATTTTCCTTAAAGTTCCTCCTAAAGGAGAGAGTCCTGAGGAGTAGGATGTCCCTGCAGGTTCAGCTGTGTGCAGGAATGAATATGTTTAGGAATCTGCTAGGAGTGAAACAAGTAAATGGCAAAAAGGGTTGGCATGAACAATTTCAACTCTAGAGTAATTGTTGAGTATGCATATTATAAAACTCCTTTGAGATGAAGAAAGGTTCAGGGAAGTCAAGTGAGTCAAACAATATCACTCTGAATTCTGGCACATATTGAATGGACCCAATTAGAATGAATTAAACATGTTTTATACATTTAGCTGTGATCTGAAAACTTTAGAATATACAATAAAATCAGGCAAATGGATCTGAATGATTATCAGGAAGATCAGAAGTCTTGTATTTGTCTTCGGTGTTTGATAAATATGTAGAACCATGAGAGTAGAGAAACACTGAATATATACACAATCATTCTTCTACTTTGGCTGCATCCAGCCACTTACCAGCTGCTTTGGTATGTTTGATGGAAAAAGAAAGCCCTGTTCTTGGAAAAGTGGAGTCCCAGAGAGAGAATGTGTCCTCCTAGGACTTGGCAAGCATCCTCCTCCCAGAAAAGCTTCAGAACACCAAGATCCAGGGAAATCTCCTGGTCCCTTAGACCTTTACATACAAAGGTCCTTCTCACATGCAAATCATCAATTAGTCCAACAGATAAACAACAGCATGCATAGGTGTATATTCAAGATCTCTGTCAACAAGAAAAATATTGTCTGCAAGTCCTAGGCCTCATTCACAGGTACATTAAACCCTTTTTTATCTTCCTTTTCTGGTGGCAGTTTCCAAATGTGAGTGTCTCAGGATTCAGACATGAAGGGAATGGGGATGCTGCCTCTAAGCACATGACCCACAGTTCTCCTTCTCCTCAGGTGTCCTCTTCCAGGGTGCAGCTGCAGGAGTCAGGCCCAGGACTGGTGAACCCTCCAAGGCCCTGTCCCTCACCTACTCTGTTTCTGTATTCTCCATCACAACCAATGATTACTGCTGGGATTGGATCTGTCAGCCTCTGTGGAAGGGGCTGCATGAATATGTAACAGTGAGTCATACACTATGCCCTTTCCTTCAGGAGCTGAATCTCCACTTAGAGACATGTCCAAGAACCATTAAGCTCTGTGATAGCAGAGGCCATGGCCATATATACTGTGTAAGAAACACTGTGAGTGTGGACATGAACCTCCACATACAAGAAGGGGCTGGGCATGGGGGAACTTGAAACATACCCAAAGTAGGAACCAACCCCAGCCTCAGGGCCAAGGAAGATTTTGGGGTGCTTGGGATTACTGTAATGTTATAGGGTTTCTTCTTGTTTAAAAGTATTTATCAACTTGGGATTCTCCACTGCATCTATTCTAAGTAATGGCATGATGTTCCCAAGTTTCAAATGCAGAATATGTATCTGCAAAGCTATTATTAATTATATTATAATGTGTTCATACATATGAATTAGTTTTCTTCATTTTGTTCTTCTATATATGAAGTATGTAGAAGTATGAACAAACTTTGATTCAACTAACACACTGACACTGTGCAGTTAATTTTGTGGAATATGCATATATATTTATATATCATTTTACAAATATTGGTATGGATTGTGAAAAATTTTATTTTTACCCACAATAAAAAAAATAAAAAATAAAATAAAATAAAATAATTCTCTTTCCTGGCTTTGCCCAGGCAAAATATAATAATAATAAAGTTGAATATGCATGATTGCTTAATCACCAGAAGAACAAATTATTTTATGGCAGAGTAATTTCATCTGAAATGTAAGCTAAAGCCCCCACTTTCTTTTCCAGCATGTGAACATGTATTTCCCTCCTCTAGCAGGCTATTCAGAGATTTTGGTTGTCAAGCTTAGCTCCCTACCACCATGGTGAGCCCCGTGACCTCAGGGCACAGGAGCAGAAGAGGGGACCAACTCTCATGGTCCCAGGAATATCATCCAGGTGCCTCATTCTTTCCATCAAGAATGGGGCCCCTGCACTTATTGAGCCTGTACATGATCCAAACTCACATCAGGCTGATCCTGATGGGGACAGCTAACCTGATGGACTAGAAAAGCCCCAAATTCTCATTGGTAGCAGATGCCTCATGGGGTGGTCAAAGATGTCTGTTGTCAGGAACCCTGGGAGTTCTTCCTGAGTTATCACCTATGTGGAAAGGGCTGCACTGTTCAGAGAGAAATGAGAATAGGAAATGTGGGTCACAGTGGATCTGAGATCTTTTTGCTGTGCTGTCAGGTGGGCCTCTTCCTCAGGAGGGCCTTAGGCTCATTTGCCTCACTTTTTCCCTGGAGCTGAACTGAAATCTGTACCTCCTCAGTCAACCCCAAGGCCTAGTAGCTCTAAGCTGGACACACACCTGAAAGGACACAGCCCTGCCTGATGACAACTGGATAGGAGCTAAGTGAGGCAGCAATAAATGATGGAATTGGAACAATGGCTGTGGGGATTCCTGTTCAGGGCAGGCTAGAACCATGATTCACAGCTGGGCACCAGCACTCCAAGTTGGTCAATCATAAGTCATGCTCAGCACTTGGCCATGTACCTCATGTTCCCAGGAAGAAAGATCACCCCTCTTCATCTGGCTCAACCAGTCATGGACCACACAGAGGCAAGCCTCCAGCGTGGGGCATGGGTCCTGGTCACTGTCACTGAGCAATTCACTCACATATTTTTCTGCCATAACTCCTCAGTCTCTCTGTCTTGCTCTTTCCTGGATGTTCTGCAGTGCTCCCTTAGCATCTGGAGACCCAGAATGTTGTTTCAGAGAGTGTCTTTCTGTCCACAAGCTGGAGGAAGAGTGTGTCCTGTAGCTCTCTATTCCATCATCTTTCCCAGAAGACATTGCCTCATAACTGATTTTGATGAAACTTAGGCTTTATATTTGTTACCAAAACAGCCAAAAGTTTGAGGACATTGGAGTGGATTAAATGCATATTGCATGTTTGAAGAGCCTGATATTCTGTAGTTCAGAGGGAAGACTTGAAAAGAAACATGTACTCCAAAGAAGACATGTTCAATTCTTAACCTGTGTTCCTGTGGTTGTGCATATTTTTCTAAATAGGCTCTTTGAAGATATTATTATTAGTTGATATGTGGACTCATTTGTGTATAAGATATATGTAAGTTTTATGGAAATGAAGCTAATTTGAATGATGGTGGCCCTTAATCCATATTACTGGAGTCCTAGAAACAAAGGAAATTGGGACACAGTAACTCAGTAGTAGTCACAAGTCAGTGGAAGCCGGAAATCATAAAAGCCAGAAAATGAGGTACCTTGCCATGTGACAGGGACATAGGTGGAATCCAGGGAATCCTAAAAGTCCTGGCAAGCCAGCACCAGAGTGCTATAGACTCGGGGAGAAAGCATAGCCCGTAGAGGCCTTTATATTGAACTTCTAACTTTCACAACTATGAGAAAACTAATTCTGATTGCTTAAACCAAACAGTTCTGTTGTATCAGTCATAATAGTTCTAGAAAATGAAGACATATACAAATACAATAAGAGAAACTATTATTCCTCCCTAACAATGTGAATGCCATTGTTTACTTTGGAATGTAGTATTTTCTCATATTACTTTACCACATATTCCTCTTTTTGGAGCATTTTATTATTTCTTGTATTTTAGGATGTCATCATTTTGTTATTTCTGGAAAATAATTCTAATAAATATAATTTCACATAATTTTAAAGTTCACTCTGTACTGCTATTGCTTTTTGTCTTCCTTGATTACTCTTGAAAGAGATTAATTAAATGCAAGATTTATTGATATAAAAAACTTTTACAAATGATGTATTTTTTTATGTTTTTTATACTTCACACATATCTGATCTTATCAATTTTATTTTCTTTTTAAAGACATTTAGTTTAAGAAGTTATACTGTAATTGATTTATGTTTAAATTTCATATTAAAGGAATTATACAATATATTATACAATATATTTATTTCATAGTAATGTAGTCATACAATATTTGCTTTTGTCTCTGGCTTGCTTCACTCAACATAATGTGTTTCAGGTACATCCATGTTGTCATATGCTTTACAACTTCATTTCTTCTTACCATTGTGTAATATTCCATCATGTGAATACACCAATTTGTTTATCCATTCATCAGTTGGTGGAAACCTGGATTGTTTCCAGCTTTTGGCAATCATGAATAATGCCCCTATGAACATAGTTTTCCATTGTGCAATGAAGCTGGTAACATCTGTTGAAATATAAGTCATGAGGAAGCCCAGGATGTCTCTGAGAATCTCCTGTGACCTCTGGATCCACCTCCAGCACTTACTATTTGAACTTGTCTCATCAGGATCCAGGGAATGGGCTGTAATTGGTGGCCCTGATAAGTCCTGATGGGAACACTAAGATCTATGCAGACTCCATGAAGAGATGGCTCACCACTTCCAGACACAACTCAAAGCACATGCTGTTTCTGCACATGAGCAGCCTGAGAGCCCAGAACACATCCAGGTTTCACTGTGTAAGACAGTGAGGATAAGACAATGTGAGTCCAGGTGAATAGCTCCCTGATGGAGGCCCCAGGAGGCTGGGATGGGGGGCCATTAGGATAGGATGCTTCAAACCCAAGACCAAGGGGCCAGCTGTTATATGAGCTGCAGGTTGAAGGAAATGATAACTTTGGGTGGTGGTTTCCTCTTTATCAAAGAGTGTAATTGTTGAGGGATAACTATCTTTTTAATGCTTTGTATTGCTCTCATTTTGTCCTGGTCCTCTGTGCTGTGCAATTCTCTGTATTTGAAAGCATTTAATGGGAGGTATTTCCACAAATATGAGCTGAGTGCAAATTAGCTGTTGTGTACAAAGGGGAAGACTTGGAAGGATACAGAACCCAGAGGACATGGGTTAATGAAAGTTATTAGCTATGTGAGAGATAATCAATAAGGGCACATTATGGATATGGAGAGGCTAACATGAGCTCAAAGAGGAGACATTCACAGTAAATACAGTGGTGCAGGGAAAACCCACATGTTAGGAGTATCCTGCACACATAAAGGCTCTGTCTAATCATAGTGAAAGGCTTACTGCCTGAATGACCGAATGAATGAATGAAGGAACTGATGGGGGTAATTGAAGTTTGTACATTGGAACAAGGTAGGAAGACACTAAGCCTGAAAAACTCTGCCCCTTATTTCTAAATCTCAGTGTGCAGTTGTAGAGCTCACAACTCTCCTACCCTGTGTCCAGCAGACTTTGTTCAAGCTCTTCTGCACAGTACATCTGTATGCCTTTGGTTAAAGGGAGAGATAGGGGTATTTTCAAACTCATAATTTTGTTTAATAACTTGTGGTTTTCTTTTTTACCCCTGGGCCTCAGTCTCAAGCTTTATTGTCCCGAGCACGGACTTGCCACACTTCAACGATAACCTGTGGTTTTTATATATATATATATCTAATAAAATATTAATTTATATTAATATTAACAGATAAATTTCTGTTAATTGTGAGTTTGGAATTACAGACAGGCTTTCCCACTAATAATGTTGAAAAGAGATTGAATAAATATTACAATGACTTCAGACCATCAAGATGCAAGCCTATCATGTATTGCTGCTTTACCACCAGGTGTACATCCAAGAGAAAAGCAAAGTGGGATCTTCAGTCAAAAGAAAAGTGACCACTGAAAAAAGATTTAGCTCACACTGAGGAACAAAATACAGTATTAATAAAAACTGAGAGGTTTGCCAAGAGATAAGAAGGGAAACCAAGGTTAGGGGAGTCATTAATAGAAAAAAGCATAGAATATGATTCAGAGATGAATTATTCATATCTCAGAATAAAAGGACTAATGCGTAAGGAGTTTACAAACAAAAATATCAGTGACATATTCAAATATAATTTCATTTTTTTTAATTAGAGGAATTGTAGGTATACAGACAACTTATATAGAAAATACATGGTTTCCATATACACCCTTATTAATACCTTGCATCAATGTAGTGTCATTGTTATAATTGAAGAAAAATATTATTGTATCTTCAGCTATCATTGGATATCATTGTATCTTTAACTATTTTCCATAGTTTAAAATAGGAAAACATGTTTGCATTTTGCAGTCCTATTTTATTCTAATTTTTATTCTAGTATCACATAAATAACCTAATAATTCCCCTTTTAACCACATTCACTTAAATATTTTATTGCTGTTGATTATGTTCACAGTGTTCTTCTACCATCACTACCACCCAATATGGAAACGTTTCCAACACCCCATATAGGAACTCTTTACAAATTCAGTATTAATCACCCAATCACTACCCTCACTGCAGCCCCTGGAAACGTATATTCATCATATTGAGTAAAATATGTCAGACACAAAAGGACAAATATTGTATGATATAACTAATGTGAAGTGATTTTAATAAGCAAAGTCATAGTTAGAATATAATATCAATTTTTAAGGATAAAGATAAATCAGTCATGTTTTAAGTGGAACCAGGCACAGTCAGTGCCCTTATGCGATGCAGACTGTATCTAAGGTTAGTGTGAGACTGGCTGTTATTCAGCAGACTATTAAAACTGAAGATGGAGAACTGGATGAGAAAACGATGTGTGAGATTTCATGGAGAAGTAGGTAAGGGATAAAAAAGATATCTATTTTCAGAAGCCAGGAAAGGACTTCTTGTCATGTCTGTCAGAATTTTTGATAAGGGAGTGATGAGTCCCCATCTCAACCAGGCTGAAGCAAAAAATATTGGTGAACTGGTGTCCAAGGCCATCCTCCAAATCTCATTCTATTAGAGCTGAAAGAGGAGAATGCAGATTGTGGGGAAGGAGCATCAACTTGCACCAAGATGAGCGAAGGCTGGAAAGAGTACAATCATAACCATGTTTGCCTGAGACCTAGACAGACTTAGATGAGCTTACTTCACTCTGGGTGACCTCCTCAAAATTCCAACTCAGATTTGAAGTAACAAGGACTAAGCTGTAGTTACACAGAGATAATTGGGTATTAATGTGGGTATATTCCAACACAGCCAGTTAGGAATATTATTTCATCATTATTTCTAGGGTCCCCGTGAATGGGGATATGAGCTAATTTTTTTCTTCTCAACATGGTGCTTCTCTGGGAGATGAAATTTTGGAAATTTATTGTACTCTCCCCACTTGGGGGAGAGGCTCCCATGCTAATGGAGTGGCCATCATGGTGACTGGAAGGGGAGGCAGGGCTCACATATCTTGGGTGCATGCCAAGTCATGCTGCATGCTCTCAGACCCATGGAACAGACTGCTGGTCACTTGTTTTGCTGCAAGGAAAGGGGTCATGGCCCTCTCATGAGCACCACTTGCTGAGGTATTTTCTTATGGTTACTAGAGAAAAGTTCCCCAAGGATACCATAGAACAAATCTCCCTTGGAGAACTTTGGAGAAAAAAATAAACTAGAAGGGTGGCCATATTGTCATTAGGGACAGTCTCCTTTTGCCCAACTCCTTCCAAAAATCCTCAGGTCTATGTGGTACATGGACAGGCAATGTTTGCAGATCTCTTGCATCATTTCCACACTGACTTAAGAGTCAGGTCTCTGGGAGAGTCATTTCTACCCAGACTTGTGATCATTAAAAATGACCTAGTTTCAGGGCTAATGTCCCAGCCTCCCCTCAAGACTGAAGGACATGTGCAATTTGGGGGAAGTTAACAATCCTCTCTGGTTCTTTGGCATACAGGTGTCTAGACAACCATTATCTTGGTAGAAGTAGAGAGGTGGGACAATGAGCAGTGTTGGGAGGTTCTGGACCTTCCTTACTGGTAATGAGACTGAATGTTAATGCCACCCTGTGGTCAAACAATTCTTTAGCCTCTCCTATGGCAAATTTTCCTGCTGGGGAATGCATTGTAGCATTGGATTTCATGTACCAGTGAACATACCAGCAGTGACTCTGGGGATGTGCTGCCCCATTCCAGCAAATTCTGGCCATCACATTTGAGTGAGTAGCTGGCCTTGCACCCCCAGATATCCCATCTTCTTACTGCATTGTCCAGCAGTGATAATATTACCTTCATGGTGGGGAAAAGAACATTAAGGGACACATAGAGGCTTTTCTATTTACTTGTGTAAACAGCTCCACTATCTCCTTATAATTTCCCATTGTGGCCAGTGGAACATGATGGCTCACTACAGATGATTGGGTTTAAATGCAGAAGTTCCCCCTTTAGTACTGGTTATTCAATACTGTGTTATTTGCATTTTGGTCACATCTCTGTATCCTCCTGGAAGCCCTATATCATGTGAGACAGAAAGCAGGCATTTTCCAATGGGGAACAGATTATGAGTAGGCCCAGCAGGACCTGTCCTGCCTCTGAGAAATTTTTACACCAAAACTCCATTTGAGTTACAAGTTTTTGCCACCTGGACCCTCACCAACTGATCTCTCTAGCAGAATGAGGGAGCAATAGGAATTCACAGAATGCTTGGCTTCAGGACCAAGAAGTTCCCAGATGAAACCAGGGTTGCAACCCCTTGGAGAGGCAATTTATTGTATTTTATTGGGCTTTGATGGAACCCAAAAATCATCACTGAGAACTCTGGTCCTCTTTGGGCTAGATATCCCTATCATATCCTAGGTCCTGGGTAATCAGAACACTCTTCCAGACAGTACCAGGAGTGAAGCTTCATCAAAGAGAAGTGCTATATTCAGTATCATGCTTTCCTAGGACCTTGGGGAGTTATATGCCTGTGTGAGTGCATGGCAAATACCCCTCAAAGACTATCCTGTTATAACACTTCATGAGGGTCCTTCCCTCTCTGCCTTGGCATCCTGAAGACTCTGACTCACTAATACCCCACAAAATGCTCAGCACTGTTGCCCAGATGTTTCAGCCATGCTGAAGCCACCTGATGTCCATTGTGCAGCAACTGCTGTTTGTATTGCCTAACTGAAAAATGTGCCCAATGGGATGAACTGCGAGTCCTCCTCCTAGATCTGGAAAACTCAAACTCAAGCACCCCCATGTACAGTTTACTGACTTGTGGACCATCACCAATGGCTTAGCTGTCTAGTCCTGTTAAAGGAGGATAAAAAATTGGAGAACTAAAGGTGACCCTGTGTGGAGAAGTAACTTTTGGACACAATTAGTAACATGGAAAGGCACCACATATCTTATGCATGTTGATGCATTTGGCAATGTCTGATATCAAAATGAGCATAATTGGGGTAACCTAGCTAATAAGGGATGCACAGAGCTGATTTGGCCTGGGAGAGAGGCAGAGGATGAACCATGCCTGGAGGATGATGACAATGAAAATACCCTTGATGCAATCCATAAAATATCTGAATTTCCCATGGATTATTCTATTGCTGTTGGAGTCACCACTGAACTGGACATGTAAATTCTGACATGATTAAATTATGGAATGAGGAACCCAGAGGGCCTTTTTTACTAAAAATCACCCCATCTGTCATTTATCAATTTGAGAGATGTCAATTACAAGCCAGAGGCTAATGGCATTTAGCAGCTGTTCTAAGAGAGGCTGCACCAGAATATTCATGGCAAGTAGACTACATCAACCCTCTCCAGCCATCCCAAGTTCTTATGCCTTGGTTGCTGTGGAGCATAGACTTTATGCTATGGTCTTGTCTTTCTAGTTTGTCATGCACATGTTTTATAAACATGGTATTACTTGGAAAAGTGACTTTGCCATTTCTTAGGGTACCAGGTAACATATGCTCTGAGCAAGGACTACAAGGACCACATTTTACTACACAATACACTCAATTATAGGCACAGACTCATGGGTTAGATGTGATGAAGAAAGTGCTGCAGCCCATTCCTCCCCCTTGGTGGAAACTCACAGCTTTAAGAAGATTAGCATCACTCATTCCTTTCTCCCCTCCTCCCTTTCTCTGTGGAATCCACATCTTTAGGAAGATATGCACTCCCTGCCCACCTCTTTCAACTGGAATTTACAACTTTCAATAGATAATGACTCTTTTCCTCCCTAAAAGCCCTCTGCTTTAGGAAGATAAGTTAAACTCACACCTTTTGCTTTTTTAACCCCCACCTGCCCACTTGCTTAGGAATTTGCCCTTATAAAGTCCCTATATAAACTCATGAAAGTCAAAACTCAGTGCTCAGATTTTGGAAACTGGATTCTTCTCTCAGCCCATGTGTAATAAAAACTTTGTTCCTCTGTCTCTCTGAGTGCCATTTGGGTTTCTCATCATCTAAGTTTTTCAGCTGCAAAATTTGGTTCCCTGACTGGGAAACCCAACTGAGAAGGCCCATTGTGCCTCTGGCTTGGGGCTTATGGGTATGGCCAATGGTGATCCCTGAGTGAACAAGGTAAGGACCACCCATCCTCTTAAAGGGACCTCCTTCTGAGGTGGTCCCTGTCCACTGCATCCCCACACCCCAGCCTGACCCAGTGGGGAGGTGGACTGAGCAGTGCCAGAAGACTCCAGAAAGGTAAGGCCCTGGGTGCCAAGTCCTCAGTCAGGCTTGTCTCTGGATGGAAGGGGAGACTGATCACCTCCTGAAATCTCAAATATTTAGACCCCAGGATAGAGCAGACCCTTCAGGAGGGACTGCATAATCTCTGAGTGATTGTGTGTGTGAATGAGGATGACAGAGTCTTGCCTCTGTTATTCCAGTCTGTGATCCACATCCTGTGTTACAGAGCCTTAGTGGGCCACAACCTGTTTTCTGTGGCTATGTCATATGGCTTCTTGGCCCACCTGAACTCTGCCTTGGTGCCTTAGCTGAGATGATCCAAAGTCCTCATGGGAGACATGGACAGGTGGGCATCTGTGTGGCCTCAGAAGAAGCAACCCCTTCTTTTGTCAGTCTTGTACCACTGACTTAGGGTGTTGATTTATCACATGTAATCCCTGTGGGTGGGACTGTGTAACTTCTGAGTGATTGTGTATGTGAGTGAGGATGACAGAGGCTTGCCTCTGTTATTCCAGTCTGTGACTCCACAACCTGTGCTATGGAGCCTGAGTGGGCCATAACCTGATTTCTGTGGCTATATCATATGGCATATCAGCCCACCCAAACACTGCCTGGGCACCTTAGCTAAGACAAGCTGAAGTTCTCATGAGAGACATGGACAGGCAGGCATCTGAGTGGCCTTGAAAGAAGCAACCCCTTCCTTTGTCTGTCTTGTGTCACTGACACAGGCATGGGCTCATCACAATCAAAACCCACTCTCTTAGACTGCATGCTTAAGAATTTTAAAAAGGGCTTTTCTGGGGATTATGGCACCTGAATGAATACTGGTGCCCTCTGAACCCTATGTGAATTAGAGTGGCTCACTTTTAACATTGACTGACCATCAGAGGGGACCCTAGATGTAGCCAAGGTCTGCACAGTGTAGCTGCTTGTCACAGGAACTCCTGGCCACCCTGATCAGTTTCCCTACATCTACTCTTGATTAGAAATAGCCTAGACTCTGCCCCCTTGGGTTCAATTCTGCATTGGGAAAAAAAGACAGAGCAGGGTCTTAGTTGCACAAGTAACAGGGCCCCAGAAACCAGTCATTCATCAAGGATCCCCAGAAGAAGACCCACACCCCCACCATACACTCCAGCTGTTGTAGCCTCCCCCCCTTCTATTCCAGGTGTGTAGGCAGATCTCCCAGAAACATCCCCACCTTTGGTCCCTCTGGGACCATTGAGCCCCTCTGGGGAAAACCCGAGAACCCCAATAGCAAGGAGGCTCTGGTTGGTGCAAACCATGTTACAGATGCCCCTCTGTAAGACACAAGGTCTATCCCAGATTGGCCAGGATGGGACCATCTGACCATGGAGGCCTGTTTTGTATTATCAGCCTTTGACAACTACAGACCTCTTAAACTGGTTGCACCACACCCCTTCCTGCTCAGAAAAGCCCCAGACCCTTATTGATCTCATGAAATCCATTTTCCAAACCCATCATCCCACTTGGGATGATTGCCACCATCTCCTCTTGACTTTGTTTAATATGGAGGAGAGATGACAGATTCTGATGAAAGCCCAAAAGTGGCTGCAGGAGCAGGCCCCTACTGGCATCTTAAACTTGGGAGACTAGGCATGAGAGGTGGTGCCAGAGGCCCAACTGAACTGGGACTTTAATACTGATCAGGGACGCACTGCACTCCAGCAATATCAGGAAGTGCTCCTAAGAAGGGTCCAAGAAGGGGCAAAATGACCCACAAATATGACAAAAATGACTTTAGTCATTCAAAAGCCTGAAGAATCTCTGGGAGATTTCTATGAATGACTTTGTGAGGCCTTCATAATCAATGCCCCTTTTGACTCCAAGGCTCTGGAAAACCAGAGAATGGTGAATGCCACGTTTGTAGTGCAGGCAGCATTGGACATTAAATGAAAGCTCCCAAAATTAGAACAGTTTGTGGGAATGAACATCTCTCAACTCCTTGAGGTCATCAATAAAGTGTTCATCAGTAGAGATTAAGCTGCTGAATGAGAGGCCAAGAAGTGAGTGAAACATCCAGCTTTCCTACTGGCAGCAGCCTTGGGTAATCCTGACTGCACCAGAAGAGGAGTGCCACCTCAAAAAGGGGGGACAAAACCAAAAGGGTATCCCTGGCCAGAGACCAATGTGCCTACTACAAAGAAAGTGGACACTGGAAAAATGAGTGTCTCCAAAAGAACAAGGCACATAGAGGGAACATCCCCAAAGGGAAACACCAACCTGAGCTCCAGGACCATCTGATCAGGCTGGCAGGACTCGACTCCAAACAGGGGTGACTGGGCCCACTGGAAATTGGCCCCCATGAGCCCATGGTCAAATTACAAAATGGGGGCCAGTCAATGACTTTCATGGTAGACATTGTTGCTGAATATTCTGTGGCCACAACTGCCATTGCCCCCTGTAGCAGAAAAACCACTAACATCATAGAAGTGATGGGACATCAGTCAAACCACTGTTTTTTTTGCCAGCCAAGAACTTGTCAGCTTGGTGGCCATTAAGTGACTTATGAATTTCTGTACCTCCCTGAATGTCTGGTTCTCCTACTTGGTAGGGACTTCTCAACCAAACGGTGAGCCCAGATTACCTTCAAACCTGAGGGGCCAGAAAGCTTAAGCCTATGGTCCAGCCTCACTTTCCTCATCACGGTACCCCAAAGTGAGGAATGGAGACTTCATATGAAAGAAAATTCAAGTCAGAATCTGAGAAAACTGCTGGAACTTTCCTCCCAAGTTTGTGCAGAAAGAAACCCACTGGGAATGGCACAGAACCATGCACCCATCATCATCAACTTGAACCCTGGAGTGGTCCAGGTCTGGCAGAGGCAGTATCAGATCCCCTGCAAAGCACAGTTGGGCATGATTGAACACATAGTTTGCCTGAGAAAAGAAAGAATCCTTCTCAAGTGCCAGTCACTCTGGAACACCCCATTATTACCAATAAAGAAGCCAGACAGGACAGGATATCAACCATTCCATGATCTATTGACCATCAACAATGCCACTTTCATCTTACATCAGGTTGTTCCCAACCCTTACACTTTCCTAGGACAGCTACCACCTGAAGCCACCTGGTTCACTTGCTTGGACCTGAAAGTAACCTTCTTCTGCCTGTGGCTGCCCCCTCACAGCCAGCCTCTGTTTGCCTTTGAGTGGGAAGATCCCAGAACCCAGCAGAAAACTTAGCTAACCTGGACATGGCTCTGGCAAGGCTTCAAAAACACCCCTACACTTTTTGAAGAAGTCTTGGTAGAAGATCTGGCCACCTACCTCCAGAAGGACTGCAGGTGTGCCCTCTTACAATATGTACATAACCTCCTACTTGCCAGTGAGATGGAAGAGGACTGCTAGAGAGGGACCCAGACTCTCCTAAAACTTTTTTTTTCCTTTTTTTTTTTTTTATTATGGGTAAAAATCAAAATTCTCACAAGACATACAAACATTTGCAAAATGATATATAAATATATATGCATATATGTGTATTTGCTTACAGAAATGTTATTTATATATATATATATATACATATATTTTAAGAGGTGCTTAGATTACCTAAAATATTACACGGAACCCACTGGGATTCCCATGTTGCCCACCTCCCACACCTCCCACCACATTCAACACAAACATCTCCCACAGTGTGGCCCACCAACCTCAATGAACTTACACATCCTGGAGCCTTGCCACCAACCATAGACCACAGTTCACACTGTAGACCACACTCTCTCCCACTCAGTTCTGAGTGGTGTGTGCTGATTTAAAATGGCCTACATCCATTGCCACAACAGTACTCAGGACAACCTCCAACTCCCAAAGAAGCCCCTGTATTTCAACTGCTCATCCCCTCCCTACCCAAAAAACTGTCAAGTGGCCACTGGCTCCACCTCATTGTTATAATTTCTTGCATTGCAAGAATCACCATATGTGAGCAAGAGAATACCATCAAGTCCACTCTAGTCCATAGTTCTTCCCCCAATCCAGAGGCGACTGGGATGGTGATGTCCACTCCAACTCCAAGTGAGAGAGGGCTTATATCCCATGGATATGGTGGGTGGGATGATCCTGCCTGCAGATGCAGGCCCTCTCCATTCCCTGGGATGGCCATTTCCCATCGTTGTCTCCTCACCAGGTGACTTGGATGAGTCCATTGAGCTGTAGGGTAGGAGTTGCAGCTCCACCAAGATTCCAGGCACAGTTGGCTCATAGGTAGGCCAGAGGCTCCAGTCTCTGGAAGTACACCTAAAAACTCCTGCATCACATATAGGTTTGAATAGAAGGGACTGATGGACCATGTGAAGGGAGGACTTATTTGAGTCCAACTCTGTCACTCTCAGGAGCACAGATTCAATAGTATAGCCCACTGATAAGGCATCAAGCTCTGGAGTTATCCCCCCTTATATAGGACCTGGGTTTCTCCAGAGCCCTCAGGAGCCCCTCTGTGTGGGGTGATATCCACTTTGGTGTTCTATGACATCCTACTGAGGTGTGCGTAAGTGTTACCTCCAGGATGACCTCCTGACTCTCTTTGAAGTCTCTTAGCCACATGAACTCATTTCTCTTTACCTTTTCCCCTTTTATTCAAGGTCTTTTTCCAGTTGTGTTGCCAGTTGGCACTTGGTATTAATCCCTCATTGCCAGGGAGGCTCATCGCTGGGAGTCATGTCCCACATTGGGGGGAAGGTAATCCATTTATATGCTGAGTTTGGCTTAGAGAGAGGCCACATTTGAGCAACAAGGAGGCTCTCAGGTGGCAACCCTTAGGCACCCCATAACAGTAGGCTAAGTTTCAATTACAAGAGCAAAGACTCATAAGGCTAGTCATCAATAACAAGAACCCATCAGTGGGCCATTCTCTTTTGCTAGATACTGCCTGCACTCAGGAGACTGTTGCTGCTCCCTTGGAGAATGTGGCAGAGCTCTCCAGACTGGGAATTCAGATTCCCTCATTTATTGAGTGATTGTCTACCCACTGTGACCATGCCCCATCCCTTGATCATTTGAACAACTTTATACATGTTTCATATATATTCAGATGAACTTACTCCCATGAAACACCCATCCCAGACACTGCCCACCAATGATTTTCTGCAGCCCCCATTGTAACCCTTCTGTGACTTAAACCTTCCTTGGATATGAAGCACATATAACCAAATACAATTAATAGGAAAAAGAAATAATAATGATATGCTTAAATGCAAGAGATAAATACAAGGAAACTCAGAAGAAAAAAAAAACTAAACTAAAAATAAAATATAGTTAGCAGATTGGGACATTCAAAAAAAATGGGGGAAAAACAAAAAAAAAATTCCTTTTTTAAAACATTTTTCTTTTTTCCTTTTATCACTGTATTATCGGATGTCCAGTGTACTGTAACACCTTCCCCCTCTCATTCCCTAGTGTCTCCCAAATTTTCATTTAATTTTCAAAGAAGTTTTAGGTCACAGCAAAGTCACACAAGGAATACTAGAGTCTCCCACATACACAAACTCTCTCCCCCTTCCCCACCCCATATTAAAACCTTTGTTTTTTTATGGATGTTAGCATTGTTATAACTGTTATACAGATAGTAAAATATAGCAACTAAACATTATCCATGGTTTACAGTATAGTTTACAATTTAGACGGTACAGTTTAATAATTTTTATGGTACTTACCATGTCCTCTGTCCATTACTGTAAGGTAATGAAAAAACACTAAATACCCTATTTTATCTTAACTGTTCCTTCCTACCCATCCCCCTGGGGCATAGGACATTCCCCTCTCTTGACTCATGGACTGACAAGATTCATAGTTACATAGCCTGGGTATTCCAACCTGTCCTTCCTAATCTACGCACCTGTCACCCCTGCACCATCAAACCCAGTAATATCACTACCTATCTGTCCTATCCTTCAATATGAAACTATACACTATCCCTTTACCATAGATTATGTCCATATGGGTGATGGCTCACAGCCTACTCTTCTCTTACTCTCCCTTGTTAACCTATCTTTCAGACAATGGTTCTCAGAGACTACTCATTTTACTCAGTCCAAATCAGTGAGGCTATATACTGTTCATCCTTCAATGCCTGGCTTGTTTCACTCAACATAAGGTCTTCAAGATTCATCCATGTTATTCCGTGTGTTAGCACTTTATTCCTTCTTACAGCTGAGTAATATTCCATTGTATGTATGTGCCACATTTTGCTTATCCATTCATCTGTTGATGGGCGCCGGGGCTGTACATCTTGACTAATAAAATTACTGCAAATTTCTTCATAAAAAATAGTTCTTGCCTAAATTAAAATAAATAGTTAAACTTAAATGGATATTGAAATAAGTAAAAGGTTTATGAGTGCTGGCTGAAATTTGATAAGTTTGTTCAAGAGAATATGTTTTGTCCTAAGATAAGATGGCTGGTTTTCATAAAATCAGAATGGAAGTATGTAGGACAAAACTTGAATGCATATGGCAAGTTGTAGAAGATATTATGGGAGCATTATATATTATAGGCTGGATGGAAAGTACTTAAAAGTGTTATAAAATTAAAAGAAATTCTTTAACCCTCTCTTAATCAAAGTGTATCAATAAAATGTTCATGCATAAAATTCCTGAAAATCTAAATATGTTTATGGTGTTGTTAATCATGGTTTCAATTATTTTTAAAAAATGGTATGTGTCACAGAAACAACCTCTCTTCCTAGAAATCAATAGGTGGATACCTTAGCTTGTGTTCATCTGATTTCCCCACCTCCACTAAAGAAGCAGCTCTATAGCTGCAGAAACAGAGTGGCCATTGAGGGTTATCAGAGGTGGTGAATAACAATAAATTATCATGAATTAAATAACACCACTGCTGTCTGCAGTAGTCCCAAATATTTCTAGTTTGTTGCAAGAAATTAATATCCAGTTATGTCATTATCACTGTGTTTTAAAACTTGCTAAGGCTTTCCTTAGTATCTCCTTAGGCAAATCAATCCAGCCTGAATTCACCTTCATGGGAGAAGGTCAATGGTGGATTTGGCAGTGTTTCCCCAAGGCTGTGTGCATAGCCCAACCATCTGCCCCAGCCTGGTGGCAAAGATTCTGGCTGCATGGAAAAACCTATGACTGTAACCCTATTGTTGGTATTAAATTAACCAGCATTCCTTTTTTCAGAATTAAAAGAAGCAACAGAGACAGTGGTATCTGATCTTAAGAACTTGAGATGGGCAAACAATTGGAATAAGCTACAAAGTTCTGGGTGCCTATCAAATTCTTAAATGTTGTCTAGTTAAGTAAAACAAAAACTGTATCCTCTGCTGTAATTGATAAAGTACAATGTATTCTAATAAGAGTTTACAATATCATTGGGGTACTGATAACACTTCATACCTCATTTAGCTAGGATACTAAAACCATTATGTGTTAATCAGAAAATGTTATGCATGGAAATGAGAACTACCCCCAGCAGGCTGCTTTTTAGAGGGCTATAACACAAGTTTAAGCAGTGATGAACTTAACTTATCCTGTAAATTAGATGTAGCCAGTACCGATATTGGCTTTGGGAGGGATTTGGGTCAGAGGTAACATTCTAAACAAATACTTCTTGGGCTTTAGTCACAATTGTGAGAAGAAGCCAAAGTACAAGACAGGAACAATGAACTATTGTGGGCTGCCCTCTGTGAGGAAGAGAGATCTGTGGAAGAACATCTGGGACATCTGCCAGCATTGACAGGTAACTGTCTATCATGTTCCTGCCCCCTCCTCTAGCATCTCTGTTGGGACTGTTGAAGCAGATAACCTCACAAAGATCCAGAGCCATACCATTGAGACCCAAAAAGCAACAGAGTGACTCCACTGAAAAGGCAAACATCATGTATTCCAGACCTTTCGGTGCCTAGCCCAGCAGTTCCAACTCCCTGTCACTTGCCAGCAGCTCATGAACATCACCCATGTGTGTCCTTCATGCCCACTCCAGTGACTGTGACATCAAAAGGGGCAAGGTATGCTTTCAGTGCTGCAGACACTGCAATGGAACACTTGTAATTCAGTGCTGTGGGCTGTAACCATAGCTCCAGGTAAGATGCTAACAGCAAGACCAAGACAGGCAGTAAAGTTACAATTTAAAGTGCCAGCTGTCCCACAGCCCCAAAAGGGGAAGTAATAATAATTTGTTGTTGCCTTTGCCTCAAACTATACAAACAGGGAGAAAATAGAATCATTTTAACCATGGGCCTATGCAGCCCTCTGGTTGGGAAACTTAAATCCATGAAAAATAAAAAAAAAACACTGTTATGAAACCAGTTAATAATATAAAGTCTCTTATTCCCACTAAAACTCTATGTGTGTAAGTGTACCAAATTATGTAATTTCACTGTCAACCATTAATGTTCAATGTTGAATATATAATCTTATTATTCCTTTTCCTCAGACTACTGGAGGTGATAACCTCACAGCCCACCTAAATTTCATGGTTAATTCCTACCCTTACCAAAATTATAACTCCCATTCTCCTCATATCAGCAGGTCCATGCATCTTCTGTGCAATAACTCAGTTTATCCAAACAGCTAATCTGAGATGTCACCCATGATCATGTACATGATCTTCTCCCGCTGCAAAAATACAGTGCCAGCTGCCAATCCAGAAGCCACAATATCTCAACACCAAAAGAGGAACAGTAACTGAATCCCACAATGCCCCATAACAGCAGAAAGCAGCCACCTTCCCACTCTCCCTCTCCATCCAACCATATCATAAAGAGTTGGGAATGTTAGCCCCATTTAGCAAAATAATCCCCTCAACCTAAATCAGTGCCAGCAACTCTCCCCTGTCCAATAGCTTACATCCCCAATCCCCCATCCCTGTGAAGCAGGCTTCATAAAGGGAATGAATAGATGAATCTGGAACCTGGTGAGAGGTCCAGGAGGACAATACCCCAAGAAGGCTGCTGGAAGATTCTCACATGATTTCTCCTGGAAGCCAGAAGCTCGGAATAGTCTTCAGAGACATTATTATTGGCCTCACCAGGGGGATTGATGGGTGGGGTTGATAAGAAAAAGTCACTGCAGCCCTCCCCCTCCCCCTTTTCTGACAAGAATCTCCCACCTTAGAACTGAAACCTGCACTTATGGCTCTGTAACCCTGCCTGCTTGATGTCATAACCTGAAATTCGGCTTCTGTAACCATGCTTGCTTAGTTGCCTAAGGTAATGGAAAATTCCACCTGCCAACTCACTAGGCAATGAGTGGGAGCGTGCAGACCCCAATAAAAACCCCAGAAAACTGAATTTGGAAACAGAACATTCCTCTGGGCCCACAGGGTTATAAATCCTGGTTCCTCCACTCCCTTCGAGTGCAGGTTTGAATTTTTCATCATGACAGCCACAACAGGGTAATCAATCAAAAGAGCAAACACCTGGGAATACTCTCATGCCATTAACAAAGGGGTGGAATAATTAACAGTGAAAAAGCAGGTGCAAAATCATTCTCAGCCCTGTTGTCTTCCTGTTCCTCGTCCTGTTCCTGGTGGCTTCCATGCCCTGCTGCTGCTCTTGTGGCCCTCGTGACTTCTGCACCCAGCTCTTGCCATGTCCACACTGCATGGATCAACATGCAAGTAAAACCTGGGCATTTATAATCTATAATGGGAAATTGTAGTCTATTAACCAGCCTACTTTATCATTCTTCAGCCCCTCATCTACTACTGGGGATCCATGATCTATTATTTTCTCCCATTTCTCTTCTCTCCCTACTTAATAAATTACTGGCCTCACTCACCTGATGTGCTCTGAAATCCATTTCTGCAGCATAAGTCAACAACCTAGATTAAATCTGGTAACATACTTGGTGAGACAGCCAGGAGATTATTGGTGAGTGTAATGGCCTACAGCTTGTTTAATGCCTACTTTTGCTTATCCATTTTATTTTATTTTATTTATTTTTAATTATTTTTTAAAAAGATACTTAGATTGCATAAATGTTACACAAAAAATATAGGGATTCCCATATGCCCCACCTCCCACACCTCCCACAAACTCCCACATAAACATCCTTCATTAGTGGGGCATATCACCTGCAATGGATATACACGTCCTGGGGCTTTGCCATTAAGCATGGACCATAGTTCACATTGTAGATCACACTCTCTCCCACACTGTTCTGCATGTTATATTATTATACAAAATGGCCTATATTGGTCATTGAAATGTCACTCAGGACAATTCCCAAGTCCTGAAAAAGCCCCTGTATTACAACTGCTTTTCCCTTTCCCTGCCCCCTGAGCCTCCAGGGGCCACTGGCTCCACATCAATGTTGTAATTTCTTCCATTGCTTGAATCACAATATGTCTATAGTAAAATACCAGTAAGTCCACTCCAGTCCATAGCTCTTCCCCCAATCCTGAGGAGTCTGGGATGGTGATGTCCATTTCACCTCCAATTGAGAGGGGGTTTATATCCCATGGATAAGATGTATGGGATTATCTTGCCTGCAGCTGCAGACTCTCGCCATTCCCTCTGATGGCTGTTGAGTGTTCCTTCTGTCATAATATGTTGTATCAGTGGGTGGAGACCCACATAATGAGTGGGAAGGAGTTGGACTCCCATCTTTGGGAGGACTGAGTCATTCAGAAATAGACAGGTGGACATCTCTTATGAACAAAAGTGGTTCCTAATAGGGGAGGACAAACCAGTGTGTAAAGACCTCCTGTTGCATGTAACTATGAATCTTGTCATCCAATGAGTCAAGACAAGGGGTCATATTGTGCTCCAGGGGAATGGGGTAGGAGGAATAGAATAGATCAAACAGGGGGTATTTAGTGGTCAGGGAAATGTTCTTCATTATATTACAGTGATGGACAAAGGACATGGTAAATATCATCAAAATTTATAAAAGTGTATGGTCTAAAATGTAAACCATACTGTAAACCATTGACAATGTTTAGTAGCTATGTTTCACTATTTGTATACCAGTTATAGCAATGCTACCATCCACATATAAAAAGTTTTTAATATGGGGTGAGGAAAGGGGAAGAGATTGGGTATATGAGAATCTCTTGTATTCTGTGTGTGACTCTGCTGTGACCTAAAACTTCTTTGCAAACAAAATAAAAAATAGTGAGACACTGGGGAATGAGAGGGGGAAGGTGCCACAGTACAAACTGGACACCAAATATTGCAGTGATAAAAGGCAAAATGTTAAAAAAAAATTAATTTTTAATCTTTAAATATCTTAATCTTTTAATTTAATTTTATTTTTAGTTTTTTTAAAGTTTTCATCTATTTTATTTGTTACATTTAATCATCATTATTATTTCATTTTCCTATTAATTGTGATTGGCTATTGTATTGGCTTTATCTTTAAGGAAGCTTTGAAAAACAGAAAGGTTACAACTGGGGTGGGAGAAGGTAATTAGTGGGGGATGTCAGGGAGAGGATATGAATGGGAGAAAGTTCACCTGAACATACATTCAAGGCATATAAAATTGTTCAAATGTTCACAGGGCATTGTCACAGAGGGTGGAGAATCACTCAATAAATGAGAGAATACTCAATTCCCTTCCTGGAGAGCTCTGCTACATTCTCAAAGGGAGCAGCAACAGTTCTCCAAGTGCAGGGGCAGTGTCTGGCAAAGGAGGATGATCCACTGATGGGCCCTTGTTATTGATGACTAGCCTTATGAATCTTTGTTCTTGAAAATGTAACTTAGTCTATTGTTATGGGGTGCCTAAAGGTTGCCTCCTGAGAGCTTCCTTTTTGCTCAAATGTGGCATCTCTCTAAGCCAAACTCAGCATATGAATGCATTACCTTCCTCCCAGCATGGGATATGACTCCCAGAGATGAGCCTCCCTGGCATTGAGGGATTACTACCAAGTGCCAACTGGCAATATGACTGGAAAAGGACCTTAAATAAAAGAGGGGAAATGTAAAGACAAATGAGTTCATATGGCTAAGAGACTTCAAATGAGTTCATATGGCTAAGAGACTTCAAAGAGGTCCTCACAGAGGTAACGCTTATGCACATCTCAGTAGGACCTCATAGTCTTCCAAACTGGATATCACCACAAATAGAGGGGCTCCTGAGGGCTCTGGGGACAACCAGGTCCTATGTCAGGGTGGATAGCTCTGGGTTTGGTGCTCTACTTTGGAATTTGTGTTCCTGAGTTTGACAGAGTTGGACTCAAATATTTCTTCCCTGGACATGGTTCATCTGTCCCTTCTATTCAAACCTATATGTGATGCTAGAGTTTGTAGGTGTACATCCTGAGACTTGAGTCTTTGGGCTGCCGATGTGCCAGCTGGGCCTGGAATCTCAGGGGAGCTGGAACTCCTACTCTACAGCTCAATGGACTCACCCAGGATACCTGGCAGGGAGATGATGATGGACAATGTCTTATCCATTTTAAATGGGTTCCCCTACAAGCCCCCATGGGGTGAATTCCTGGGATGGAAAAGACCAGGTTGTGGGAACTCTGCATCTGTGCCATGTTTTCAGGCTTGTGAGACCTGACCCTGGCCTGGAGGGCTAGGGCACTGGGAAGGAGTTCAAATCAGGGCCCTGCCAAGACAGAGGTCCCTAATACAGCACCAGGTTCTGCAAACCTTTTTCAAGCACTTTTAGCATCCAGGCAGCTTTGCCTTCAGGCCATTGACTTCTACTGCTACCTCCCCTTGTCAGTGGCAAGGCAATGACTCAGCTGCTGCTTTAAGCAGCAGCAAACAGGGCCAAAATGGATGCCATGGGAATTCCTTTTCCCAAGGTGATCACAGGCCAGGACTCCTCTCATAATTAAACTTTGCCTACATTGTTTTACCTTCTACTGCCTACTACTGAATTTCTCCTTACAAGTTTGTGTTAAAATGCTTTAGAATGTCTTAAAAACTGGTACTAAAAATACATTTATTAGTGAAGAACTTGTTGCCTCAGGGCCAAATAGCCTGTTAGCTAGAACAATAGATTTCTAATCGCTTAATGGCTTTTTTTTTTTTTTTTTTTTTTGCCTTTTAAAAAATATATTTATATATTCTTTTTTTTTTTTTTTTGATGGCTCCTCTAACTGAGAAACTACCAAAATGGTAAAGTCATAAGAATGCTTTTTAAGGCCTGGGTAAGAATAGGAAGAAGGAGCACAATTAATCTTGACAGCTTCAGGGGGAAACTGATCCTGAGAGCTGTTTGGTCTGTCTCCCGAGTCCACAATGGCCCTGGCATTGCCCAGTGGCAGGGTATCTGATTCCTGAGGTGGTGAGAACCAGAGACATAACTCTGAAGAAGTCTTGGGTGCTTCGATTCAGAGAGCAGCCTAAATGTCCTCTGAGGTTTATCTCAGATGCATTGCTTTGGGTAACAGTGCAGTTAGTCTCAGACCCTGAAGTGCAGGGATGCTTAGAAATAGAGTCATAATCTGAATGGCCCCCAATAAAATTCCTTGGGCCCATCAATTCAGGGAGCAGCCAAACGTCTTTTGAGACTTTATCATCTCAGATGCTTCAGTTTGGTGCAACTCTCCTGTCTTCCACCAGTTGGCTTGGGTACTTTGGTCTGAACATCAGGGTTTCAGTCATCTCCCAAGATCTAGGTTAGCCACAGGGATGCCTTTGAGCCTTGGGCTCTGGATTTCAGAATGCTGGAACCAGAGCATCAACTCCAATTTTGGAGTGGTAAAGTTTTAGTCAGACTTGGACCCTGGGGCACCAGATCAGGTGACTAAAAAGTGCTTCTTCATTCTTCCTAGAATAATGGACATGGTCTCTAGCCCAATAGTAAACTACCCATAGGAATGTCTTCACAAATATCAGGAAATTCTGCCTGTGGCCACAGTATAGCTGAGAGCATCCTCTGTATAACACCTTGTATTCCAGTTAGACCAGTGTAGAAGAGATGGACAGATAGATCTGAGGGCAAGAAACTTTATGTAATGTCTCCTTAAAGAAATGAGGAAATACACCTCAAACTTTGACTAACTCCCTGTTAAAAAGAGCTTTCTCAGTTGTGCCTATAAAAGGTGTGAATAAAGATCAAGATCCAAACCAGTTACTAAACTTCTCCTGGAAAATAAAAAACCTCATGTGACATCAATTAAGATCAAAGATTTCCTACAAATGCTAAGGGTATAAAGTTCTCTCTTCTATTTTAATCTGTGCTTAACTACATGTTCGACTTTGAAATCTGTGTTTAACTTTGTCAGTTTGCTTGTGCCTAGGAGATCAGATTTGGGGTTCACCTGTTACAAATGGATAACAGTGAAAGGTAACCTAAAAATGAGTCTTTCAATGTCAATGCTACCTAACAAGTGGATTTAATGTATAAATCACAAGTGAAATTAGTTCAACTGCTAGAAAAGCAGAAGACTTAGCAAAGTTGTTACTAATAAAATTCTTGTGGCTTAGGTAATAAAGGTACCCATTTCACCTTAAAGTAAAAAATCACTAGAAACTGTAACTAAGAGTAAAGGTCATTTATAAATGCTTTTATATTATAAAAGAGCAAAAGAATAACTGAAATTATAACTGAGTAGATTGAGCCTAAACCTACTATTGAAAGTGTAAATCTTAAACTGAACATAACTTCATTTATGATCACTTCGAGCCTAGCGCCACCCCTTGCCTTTGCTTATGATTAATCCATAATAGTTTTTACTCCTATAGCTCAGGGGAAAGCAAACTTGAGACATTCCTGTCTCTTGCCCTACTTGTCTTAGTGAGCCTGATTTCTCCTGTGGCTTGAATGTGGACTAAATTGCTGCCTAGTGGAATTCTTGACCCTCAGGTTTGAACATCCACTCTTCCAGTCCAGTGGCCACCAGAGTCCTATTATCTCTGAGGACTGGGAAGTGAAGGAGACCTCCTTCCTCAACTGTCAGGGATTACTAAAAGTGGCAATTCATGAGAGAAACCAGTTTCCCTTAAGTTTCAATAGCCTCAGTGAGTATATGTAGAATTAATCCTGCTCATCCAAGGTGTGTTAAAGTCAAAGTGAAAAAGAAACTTCTGATGCAGAGAAAAATTATATTAAAGCATTGGGGACATTTGGTTATAAGCCAATAATTAAAGAATGAAATGATTGTGCAAAACTGCATGGTCACAGTGCAAATTAGAGTAACTAAAAGGAGTCTTCAAATAAATCTTTTAAATGTTACCTTACAGTTAAACTTATTTTGTAAGAGAATGAAAATTATAACAGTAAGTCCTCCATTTCTGTGTCAAACTATACATGTCTGCCCATTTGTTCAAAATGTAACTTCACACATTGGGATAATATCAAATTAACAAGTAAAAATTCTTAGATAAGTTACATGTAAATAACTATTCCTGAAGCCCAAATTAGGCTAAGCAGGATGGAAAGGTAATCTAAAAATCTAAATATAGAAACTTGGGAAAGGAAAAATTTTTCCTAAGCTCTTTAACCTGCCTTATCCCCAAAGCCTTCTCTTTGCAAGAACTCTGGGTGAAAGACAAGGTGTACATATTAAAACTCTATCTTATCAAAAAATAATCTTGATTCCATTGGGCTTCAGTTTTCATTTAAATAAAAGAGAAAAAGTTGTTTTTCCTGTACTGCTTAAGTAAAACACCTGCTACTTAACGTCTTCATGGTAAAAGTGTATAAAAATCAAGAGATAGACTTCAGCATTGTCAAATTCTCTTGTGCATTCAAACCAGGGCTTCAATACACTGCAGGTTGCCTCTCCATTTGAGTTATTGGCGAGGTTGGTCAGGAACCCCTAAAACAATAACGGTGTCTACTAAATCTCTGCTTGTGCTTCTGAAGTTGATGGAGACTATGTTGCAGTTTCAAACTCCTGCAGCAGCAAATGATGGCTCAATATAGCCAAATGCACAATCGACATTGCCTCCAGGCTGGCACTGTTTCATAGTACTGAAGGGTGCTATGCACTAGACAAGTGGAATACTGGAAGATACTTTCCTAGCTTCTCTCTAGGGTCAACAGCACTGCAACATGCTGGCTGTGTGAAGGACATACCAAGTGAAGCAATGATCACCAGAGAACTCAAATGCAATTGGCATTACAGCCTCCTCCCATGAAGAGATACCATGTAAGGTATTGCAAACCTGGAACATAAATCTATTAAATACAGCTCAAAGTAAAACTTATACATTGGGTATTACATGAATATTAAGTTGTGTACCTATATCTCCCCTACTCTAGATATATGCTTGATGATTATGGTAATATCTTTTCAATTCTAAATCATATGTAGAGGGACATTGAACATGTTAAAAGTCCTGGTAAACTTCATTTTCTAAGTAGTTAATGAATCTACTTAACCCAGGTATCCCTCTTACCCCTGTTTCAGCACCCATACCCAGTACTTAATGTTCCAAAGTATTCCCCAGATGAACAAACTAGGGCAGCTAGCCTGGTGTTCACCCTGGAAGCTAATGGGTGGCTTGCTAAGGACACTTAAGTCTACCTGCCAGGAGCAGTGCAATGGAAGATCCTTCATGGACTTCATGAAATCACTCATCTGGAGAAAGATGCCCTAACCAGCTTAGCTAAATGAGTTTTTAAAGGACAGGGCCTGGTGAAAACAGTCAATAAAGTTACCAGGAGTTGCCCCCTGTGTGCAATTAATAACTCAGACAATGGGAGGCTTAACCATCCTTCCTCTTAAATCCCCCTGTACAGATGCAGGGATCATACCCTGGGGAGGACTGACAGATAAACTTCACCCACATACCATACTGCCAGGGCTAAGCATTTCATACCAAAAGGGAAATGGCAAACAAGGTGGCTAAGAACCACTTCAACTTAGTCCCTTTGAGATGGTCCATGGGCAAGCTTTTCTCACCCAGGACCTGGAAACCAGGTTCTGATCAAAACCTGGCAAGAAAACAGGTCTCTCTGTCAATTATAGCCAAAGTAGAAGGAACTTCACTCTGAAGTTCTGATCACTACCACAGCTATTAAGGTTAAAGGACATTTCTCCAAAGAATAGACATTTCTCCAAAGAAGAAATACAAATGGCTAAATTGCCCATGAAAAGATACTCAACATCATGAGCTATTAAGGAAATGCAAATCAAAACTACCATCAGATATCATTTTACATCCATTTGACTGGTGGTGATTAAAGCAGAGGCCTACAAGTGGAGAGGATGTGGAGGAATGAGAACCCTCATCCACTGCTGGTGAAAATGTAGAATGGTGCAGCCATTGTGGAGGATAGTTTGGCAGTTCCCCAGAATGCTCACAATGGAACTGCCATATGATCCAGCAATTCCACCACGGGGTATACACACAGAAGAATTGAAAGTAAGGACATGAACAGACATACCCACACCAATTTTCATAGCAGTATTATTCACTATTGCCCAAAGTAGAAGTCAACCCAAATGCCCATCGACAGATGAACGGAAAAACAAACCACGGTATATACATACAATGGACTATTACTCAGCTGTAAGAAGGAATGCAATAACATACAAGATAACATGGATGAATCTTGAAGACCTTATGATGAGTGAAGCAACCCAGGCATTGAAGGGCAAATATTAAATGACCTCATTGATATGAATTAAGTAAATTGAGGACACTCATAGAGTTAGTATGGAAGATAGATTTACAAGGGTTAGGATGTGAGAAGAAGTTTGTGTGCCAACACCCATACGGGCCAAGTCTATGATAAGGTGGAAGTGTATAGTGGTGCAGTGGAGGGGCATGATAGTTGTGCATTGACATTTTGGGTTGGGTGGTGCTGGTTTGTTAGGAAGGTAGAGTGTTTAGGGTGGGTTTGACTGTCCATGGAACTGGGGGAGTGTTGGGGGAGGGAGCAGGTGAACACTGGGGATGGTTGGGTATGTGGTTAAAACTACAATATTGGTAAAGTTCTTTTGGCAACATGGCAGGGGATGGTTCCTGGTTTAGAGTGTTGGATGTGGGGGGCAATTGGGATAGGGTACACCTGGGGCAGGCTTGTAGGGAATGTGTGAGTGCTCATCTTGTCATAATGTGTTGTATCAGTGGGTGGAGACCCACATAATGAGTAGGAAGGCGTTGGACTCCCATCCTGGGAAGTCCTGTTCTGCTCTCAAATAGAGGGGTTGGAGTCCCTCAAGAGCATAGGCAGTGACTAATAGAGGAGGACAAAGCAGTTTGCCAAGCCCTCATTGTTTTTGCAGTAACTATGAATCTGGTTCTTCAAGAGGGAAGCCTGACAGTTGCCATGGGTCCCATGGGGAGTGGGAGGAAGGAATAGGATGGGTGGAACATGGGACATTTTCAGGACAATGGAAGTGTTCTACATGATCTTGCAATGATGGATACAAGCCGTGTTAAATTTCATCAAAATTTGTAAAATTGTATGGTCCAAAATGTACACCATAATTTAAATCATTGATCATGGTTAGAAGCAATGTTTTAATATGTGTACATCAATTGTAACAAATGTACCATCCACATGTAAAATGTCATAAATAGTTGAAATGGGAGAAGGGAAAGGATGTTGGGTATATGGGAATCCCTTATATTCTGTACATCACTTTTCTGTAACCTAAAGCTCCTTTTAAGACAAAATGAAAAAAATAAGGCACTGGGTGAATAAACAGAAGAAAATATCTTTGTACATACAAGACCACAGATCTTACAGTGATGAAAAACATGATGTCAATTTTTTTTTAAAATTATATTTTGTATAATTTCAAAGTTTTAAAAATATTTTTTATTTTATTTGTTATTATTAAAACTATCATTTTTATTCCATTTTTATTAATTGTATTTGGTTATTTTGTTGGCTTCATTTTTGAGGAAGTTTGGGATCCCAGAATTGTTACAACTGTGGCAGTGGCAGAACATTGCTGTTGGGTGTCAGTGATGGGGGATGCATGGGAAGAGGTTCACCTGGGATACACCTATAAGGCATAGGAATATATTCAAGATTTCATAGGGCTTTGTCATGGTGGGTGAAGATTCACACAATAAATGAAAGAATATCAAATTTGCATAATGGGGAGCTCTGCCAAATTCTCTAATGGGACAGCAAGAAACTCCTGGCTACAGTGGCAGTAACTAGTGAAGGAGGATAGACAGGCCCTTGATATTGATAACTGTACTTATGAAACTTTCCTTTTAAATTGAAACATAGCTTAGTATTATAGGGAGCATAAGAGTTACCTCCTGAAAGCCTACTTGTTGTTCAAATGTGGCCTCTCTCTAAGCCAAACTCAGTATATAAATGCATTGCCTTCCCCCTAGTGTGAGATATGACTCACACTAGAACCCCAACTCTGTCCTTTTCATGTCTTTTACTTGAGAGTCCCCACCCACAAAGGAGTGGGGACCCAATGCCCTACTGATGAGGCACAAAGTCTTAATCATAATTTAATCATACATAGAGGAACAGACCAGTTTAAAAGCATATTTCAATATCTATTTTTGGAATTCATAAATAATGCCAAACTTCTACAATCTTAAATCCCATAGAAGCACTTTGTTAAGTAATTTCCCTCAGATCTCTTCTGAGTCAGTTGAGGAAATACACTGGGTGCTATCCTAGGGCTCCCAGGACACAGAGCAGTGACCAGAGAAAAAGTCATGATTTTTGTTTCCCTCTTCCTCAGGGATACTCTATGCTCTGCCTATGTCCTGTGGACATTTACACTAAAATCTAACTCATAAGTTTCAGAATCAGGAAGGGAGCCATAGCCTTGAAGATGGGAAGGGTGTGAGAATACAGAGTAAGCCCCAGACCCTGATAGGAAATCCATCTTCTGCCTCCTCCTTTCCTATTCCTGGAAATACCTTGTCCTTGGAGGTCCTGCTCTCAGTCTTCTCAGGTCCCTTCTGGACTCCCTGAGGGACAGATTTGTGTCTGGTCTCACACTGTATCCATCACAGCCTTTGTCTCCCACCCTTACACATGCTGAGTCCTCAGATCTCAGGTGTTTCTGTTAAAGGTCATCAGTTTCATGAGATGGTCTGGGGAAGAGACAATCAGCTTTTTATTACTCCATGGCTTACATATGACTAATGCTGATGCACTTCATACTATACTTGGTTGTGTGACTTCAGAAATTTCCCAAGAGACGTGAGGTCTCAGCCTGGGTCTCATCTCTCTGGGTTTACATGGTCTTCACACCTTGCATACTTAGAGACCCTAGACCCTGGGAACCATGCATTCTCCTTCATTCCATATATATAACATGTCAGAATTCATATAGATCAGTATAAGCCAGGAATTGCCAAACATTCTTATGTAACTGCTCAATGGGGAGCAGGGAGAGTGGTTCATGTTAAAACTCATAAATGATTCTAATATTAAATCATAATTGAGAATCATTACTTTCACAAACTATAAAAATAACAAAAAATACATTAGAGAATCCTGTTTGGTGCAGTGAAGGAAAGGAATGAAGGAAAGGAGATGCATAAATGTGGAAATCCCCACATCTTCCATGTAAATAACATGGCATGAGACAAGAGGATTAGTTGTGAATTTGGAGGAGCTGCGACATCTGAATCAGATAAAAATATCTGACAACCAGGTGGGGTGGAGTTGGGAGAGCAGCTACAGCTATGAAGCCAATTTACAAAAGAAGTCCCAATTGTGATGGCTGTAGCACTGTTGGAATGGATGGACTGACTCTGGAGAGATGGGAGAGGTGACTAAACATGCTCCAATTTGGTGGTGCATGGAATGGGCAGAAGGGAATTTTGAGGCTATGAAGTCACTTTCAGGCAGACAAGGGATATGATATATACTAGAGGGTTGTCCTCCTGGAGTAAAAGCAGAAAGTGTCACAAGGAAGCAGGCACTGGCAATGGCCATACAGTCACTGAGATGGGGCCCAACGGGGAGGGGAGCATGGGAGTGCAGAGTTAGGAAAGACAGGAAGGAGTATGGGCTTGAGAATCCTTTTACTAGTTCTTGAAGGAGAAGATAGAGAAGCAGATCCATAGAGCCCCTTGCCTGGGCTTCCATCAATGTAACAAATATAAATTGATCTCAGAGGGAGACAAGGCAGAGGGAGACAAGTCAGAGGGAGACTTAAAAGCCTGTCTTGTGTGGGGTGTTCCAGGAACACCGACCTTGCCAGCAAAACCTCCTCACCCTTACAGTGCCCCTTTCTGCCTTCCTTCTCCTGTAGATTGAGTTTTTCCCAAACTTGTCCTACAGTGGGAGCCAGGCCCAGTGAATAGAACACTAAGGAATTCTTCACAGCACATTTAGTTAAACCAAGCATGAATCCAGAAATTCCCAATAAGTTATCTACCATTCCTTAAGATATTCATGATGCTTTAAAGGAAACAAAATGGAAAGCCTTAACACATTTGGGGAAACGTGAGTTAGTCGGAAATTACACCAAATGTAAGATATTGCCTATAGTTAGTAGTATTATTTGACAATGTTCTTTCATAGTTTGTAATATATATTTCACAACAATACAAGGAATTGGTGGTGGACTGATACATGGGAGCCCTGTATGATGATATGCATTTTTTTTTCTTTTTCATTTATTGAAGTATATCACTCATATATAAACATACATAAACAATAAGTGTATAGTAATAGTTGTGAACTTACAAAATATACATAACATCATACAGGGCTCTCATACCCTACAGACAATACCTTGCATTGTTGTGAAACTTTTTAACTAATGATCAAAGAGCACCCTCAAAATATTACTACTAACCAAAGTATCTTATATTTGGTATATCTTTCCCCCAACCCACCCTATTATTATCACCATAATTTTTATACCATTTATGTGTAAACATTCACAAACAAGTGCATAGTAAAAACTGTGAACTTACAAAGTAAACATGCATAACATCATACAAGGGTCTCATACATCAACTAACCACCAATACCTTGCATTCTTGTGAGATATTGCTACAAATTATGAAAGAATATCATCAAAATCTTACTACTAACTATAGTCCTTATCTTACAGTTGGTGTATTTTCTGCCTACCTACCCTATTATTATTTTTTAAATATATTTTTTATGACAGAATTTGTAAACTTACAAAACAATCATGCACATGTGCATGATTCCCATACAACACCCCTTTAACAATACACCACACTGTGGTGGAACTTTTGTTACAGATGATGAGATATTATCATCAAATTATTACCAGGTCCATAGCATACATATATTGACACAATTTTTCCACACTTCATTATCACCACAGTACATCTTTGGCATAGATGCATGAATATTACATTATTACTATTAACCACAGTCCATAGGACATTCCAATTGTATTTTTCCCATGCTTCTCCACATTCCCACCACCCTGCAATAGTGATGTACATCTGCTCTAACTCACAAAAGACAGTTTTGCATCCTTACCCTCAAACACAATTTTTATCCACCTCTGGGTTTGGGTTTACTGTGTTATTCAGTCTTTAGATTATCCTCTAGCTTTCTGTCTAATGGCATTTACATCCCTAGACTACCATTTTCAGCCACATCCCCATTTATAAACCAACTGCTACTCACTATAATGTGTTTCCATCAACCCTAAACATTTTCACACTTATACAGTAAAGTTAATTAAAACTTCTACATACATTAAATATCAGTAGTCCATCTCAGTCCTTCTTTTAACTCCTTTAAGGATTCATCACCTACCACTAGGTCTTGAAGATATTTTCCTACATTTTCTTCTAGAAACTTTATGGTTCTTGCTTTTATATTTAGGTTGTTGTTCCATTTTGAGTTAATTTTTGTATAAGGTGTGAGATAGGGATCTTCTTTCTTTCTTTTGCCTATGGATATCCAGTTCCCCCAGCACCATTTGTTGAATGGACAGTTCTGTCTGAGCTGGGTGGATTTAACAGGTTTGTCAAAAATCACTTGATCATAGATGTGAGGGTCTGTTTCTGAACCATAAATTTGGTTCCATTGGTCTATGTATCTGCCTTTATGTCAGTACCATGCTGTTTATAACACTGTATAAAAGTATGGAAGTGACAGTCCTCCCACTTCGCTTTTCCTTTTTAAGATGTTTCTGGCTATTCAGGACCCCTCACACTTCCAAATAAATTTGATAATTATATTTGCCATTTAATTGAAAAATACTCATGGAATTTTTATTGGGATTGCATTGAATCTGCATATCAACTTGAGTAGAATTGACATCCTACTGATATTTAGTCTTCCAATCCATGAGCATGGAATGTTCTTCCAATTATTTAAGTGGTTTTTTTTTTTTTTAATTTCTTTTAGCAATGAGTTGTAGTTTTCTGAATACAAGTGCTTTACATTATTGGTTAAGTTTATTCCTAAATATTTGGGTTTTATTGGTCATATTTCATTTTCACCACTCTTTTGACACTTTTAATTACTTTTATTGATATAATCTTCATTTCTAGACTCTCTTCCATGCCTCTTATCCTGTCTTTTCTTTTCAAGCTGTAGCACACTCTTTACTATTTCCTGCAAAGGTAGTTCATTGGTTACAAATTCTTTCAGTTTATGTTTATCTGTGAATACTCTAAACTTGCCCTCATTTTTGATAGACAGACTTACCAGATATAAGATTCTTGACTGAAAGTTTTTTCTTGCAGTATCTTAAATATATCATAACACTATCTTTTTGCCTCCACGGTTTCTGAAGAGAAATCAGCACTTAATCTTATAGGGTATACCATATATGTTATACATTGTTTTTCTTTTGCTGCTCTCAGAATTCTCTTTGTCTTTGGTGTTTGACATTTTGATTAGTATGTGTCTTGGAGTTGGTCTATTTGGATTTATTCAAATGAAAGTACATTGTGGTTCTTGGACATGGATATCCATGTCCTTCAATAGATTGGGAAATTTTCACCATTATTTCTTCAAATATTCCTTATACCACTTTCCCTTTTTCTTCTCCTTCTGGGACATCCATGGCACATATGCTTGTATGTATCTTGCTGTTATTTATTTCCCTGAGACCTTGCTCATTGTTTTCTATTCCTTTCTCCTTCTGTTCTTTTTTATGTTCAATTTCAGAGGCTATTTCTTCAATCTCACCAATTCTTTCTTCTGCCTCCTTAAATTTGCTATTATATGATTCCAGTATATTTTAAATTTCATTTATTGCACATTTCATTTCCATAAGATCAACTATTTTTCTATGTATGCTTTCCAATTCTTTGTGCTCATCCAATGTCTTCCTAATATTCTGAAATTCTTTAGCCATTTCATTGAATTTATTGAGGAGATTTCTTTGAACATCTATGATTAGTTTTCTCAACTAATTTATGTCATCTGGAGGCTTATCTTTGTTCCTTTAACTGGGCCATATCTTACTGTTTCTTGGTGTGAATTGTAATTTTTGGTTGGTGTCTTAGCATCTGACTTACTAGATGTATTTATTCTGGGTGCAGTTTCTTTCTTTTGTTTAGGGCTTTCTTGCTCTTTCTCCCTTGTTCATTGTGTTCTAGCAGCCAAAGATGTAGTTGGTGCTGTATGCTGTGGAGGCTCAAGCTGCTCTCATTTCCCCAGGAACTGAGGAAGCTTCTCCCAACTTTCTCCTTTGCCAGGGGTAGGGACAGAGCCACAGCCATGTGTAATAATCCAAGTCATGCAAGCCTAGAATGTAGTTGCCAAGAGAGATTGATGAAGCTTCAAGCCTCTTTCTCCCCTGCCTAGATTCCCCAAGCATGTGTGGGCAGCAATCTATGTTCTGCAGGTCCAAAATGACCACATTTGCCCCAGTAGACTTCTGACTATTCAGTCTGTGCCTGCCCAATGTACCTGCAGTTACCTGAAGAGGTTGGTGCAGCGCCTGCCAGCTTCCTACCTGCTAGAGGTGGGGCTAGCAGGCTGATCTGTGCGAATGAAGCTGGTCCCTACTATCACTGTGATTTTCAGCCAGCCCAGCATCCACTCATGTTGGGGGTGGGTTCAAAATGGCATCTACAATCCTCTTTCTGACTTTGACAGGTTCAAACTTTAGCTGTTTTTAGGGCTATACTTTAGCCAGCCAAATTTACTAATCAGTAGCTGAAATTGGTGGTGAATCATCCCTTCCTCCCTTGTTTTGGGGAAATGGGGCTTCCAATTCCAGCCACAGAATAGCTCCTGAGGTGGTTTGCACCACCACATAAGAAAGATCACAGGCCTCTGCAGCATGGCCTGCATTTTCCCAGAGATGCTGGTGCAGGTCTCCCCAGCTTCCTCCCTGCTGGAGGTGAACCTAGGGCTTATGCTAGAGCTGCAATCTGATCTGGATGGAAATAAGCAGGTCCATTCTAGCACTGTGATATTCAGATATATCTTCTTCTGGTACTAGATGCTTCCCCTAGTACCAGGGGCAGAGTTAAAATTTGATGTTTGTGGTTTAAGTTTACATCTTTTACTACACACTTCTTTTTTTTTTTTCAATTAATTTATTTTTTATTGTGGGTAAAAATAAAAATTTTCACAATACATACCAATATTTGTAAAATTATATATAAATATATATGCATATATGTGCAATTGCTTACAAAAATGTTATTTATATATATATAAATATATTTTAAGAGGTGCTTAGATTACCTGAAATATTACACAGAACCCATTGGGATTCCCATGTTGCCCACCTCCCACAACTCCCACCAAATCCCACACAAACATCTACCACAAGTGTGGCCCACCACCCTCAATGGACTTACACAACCTGGGGCCTTGCCACCAACCATAGACCACAGTTCACATCGTAGACCACACTCTCTCCCACACAGTTCTGAGTGTTGTGTGCTGATTTAAAATGGCCTACATCCGTTGACACAATGGTACTCAGGACAACCTCCAAATCCCAAAGAAGCCCCTATATTTCAACTGCTCGTCCCCTCCCTGCCCCAAAAGTGTCAAGTGGCCACTGGCTCCACCTCATTGTTATAATTTCTTCCATTGCTAGAATCACCATATGTGTACAACAGAATACGATCAAGTCCACTCTAGTCCATAGTTCTTCCCCCAATCCTGAGGGGACTGGGATGGTGATGTCCACTCCACCTCCAAGTGAGAGAGGGCTTATATCCCATGGATATGGTGGGTGGGATAATCCTGCCTGCAGATGCAGGCCCTCTGAATCCCTGGGATGGTCGTTGCCCATTGATGTCTCCTCGCCAGGTGACTTGGATGAGTCCATTGAGCTGTAGGGTAGGTGTTGCAGCTCCACCGAGATTACACACACCTGGCACATAGGTAGGCCAGAGGCTCCAGTCTCTGGAAGTATACCTAAAAACTTCAACATCACATATAGGTTTGAATGGAAGGGACTGATGAACCCTGTGCAGGGAGGACTTATTTGAGTCTAATTCTGTCACTCTCAGGAGCACAGATTCCAAAATAAAGCCCACTGATAAGGCATCAGTCTCTGGGGCTATCCCCCCTTATATAGGACCTGGGTGTCTCTAGAGCTCTCAGGAGCCCCTCTGTGTGGGGTGATAGGCACTTAGATGTTCTATGAGCTACTACTGAGGTGTGCATAAGAATTACCTCTGGGATGACCTCCTGACTCTCTTTGAAGTCTCTTAGCCACGTGAACTCATTTGTCTTTACATTTTCCCCCTTTAATTCAAGGTCTTTTTCCAGTTCTGTTGCCAGTTGGCACTTGGTATTAATCCCTCATTGCCAGGGAGGCTTATCCCCGGGAGTCATGTCCAACGTTGGGGGGAAGGAAATGCAATCATATGCTGAGTTTGGCTTAGAGAGAGGCCACATTTGAGCAAAAAGGAGGCTCTCAGGTGGCAACCCTTAGGCACCCCACAACTGCAGGCTAAGTCTCAGTTACAAAAGAAAAGACTCACAAGAGTAGTCATCAATAAAAAGAACACATCAATGGGTCATCCTCTTTTGACAGACACTGTCCCTGCAATCAGAGGACTAATGCTGCTCCCTTGGAGACTGTGGCAGAGCTCTCCAGGCTCGGAATTCAGATTGCCTCTTTTATTGTGTGATTGTGCACCCATCATGACCGTGCCCCATCTTTTGATCTTTTGAACGATGTTGTATATCTTTCATGTATATTTGGATGAACTAATTCCCATGAAACCCCCCTCCGAGACACACCCCACCAATAATCCCCTGCAGTACCCATTGTAACCCTTTTGTGATCGAAATCCTCCATGAATATGTAGTCCATAAAATAATCAAATAAATGTACTAGGAAAAAGAAACAACTATGATAAGCTTACATGCAAGAGACAAGTATAAGGAAACTCAGGGAAAAAAAAAGATAAGAAGAAAAAAAACAAGAAAAAAAAAACAAAAACAAATAATCAAACAAAAACAAAAACAAAACAAAATATAATTAGCAGATTGGGACATTCAAAAAATGGGCAAAAAAGCAAAGGAAATGCCATATATATATATTTATTCTTTTTTTTTCCTTTCTCTTTTCTTTTTTTTCCCTTCCTTTCATCACTGTGTTATCAGATGTCCATTGTGCCATGACACCTCCCCCCTCTCAATCCCCATTGTCTCCCAATTTTTCATTTTATTTTCAAAGAAGTTTTAGGTCACAGCAAAGTCACACATGGAGTGCCAGAGACTCCCAGATACCAAACCCCCCCCTTCCCCACACCATATTAACCTCCTCCCCCGCCCTTTTCTTTTGGATGTTAGCATTGTTATTACAGTTATACAGATAGCAAAATATAGCAACTAAACCTTGTCAATGATTTACAGTATAGTTTACAATTTAGATGATACAGTTTAATAATTTTGATGATATTTAACAAGCCCTGTGTCCATTACTGTAAGGTAATGAAAAACCTTCCCCATGAACACCAAACAACCCATTAGATCTTGATTGTTCCCTTGCCCCCAGCCCCCCAGGGCCCATGATACCACCCTATCCCGACCCATGGAATGTCAAGATTCACAGTTACATGCCCTGGGAATTTGAATCTGCCCTTCCTAATCCACCCACCCACCAGTGCTGCACCACCAAACCCAGGAACACCACCACTCATCTGCCCCATCCCCCAACATGCAACCACACTGTATCCCTTTACCATAGATTATGTCCATATGGGTGATGGCTCAAAGCCTGCTCTTCTCTTACTCTCCTTTGTTAATCTATCTTTCAGACAATGGTTCTCAGAGACTGCTCACTTTCCTCAGTTCAGATCAGTGAGGTCATATACTGTTCATCCTTCAGTGCATGGCTTCCTTCACTCAACATAAGGTCTTCAAGATTCATCCATGTTATTCCATGTGTTAGCACTTTGTTCCATCTTACAGCTGAGTACTATTCCATTGTATGTATGTACCACATTTTGCTTATCTATTCATCTGTTGATGGGCACCGGGGCTGATTCCAACTTTTGGCAATGGTGAACAATGCCGCTATGAACATTGGTGTGCATATATCTGTTTGTGTCTTTGCTTTCAGTTCTTCTGGGTATATACCCAACAGTGGAATTGCTGGATCACACGGAAGATCTATTGTTAGTTTTCTGAGGAACCGCCAAACTGTCCTCCACAGTGGCTGGACCATATCGCAGTCCCACCAGCAGTGGATGAGGGTTCCTATTCCTCCACATCCTCTCCATCATTTAGTGTCTCCTGTTTTTTTAATAGCTGCCATTCTGATGGGTGTAAGATGGTATCTCATTGTAGTTTTGATTTGCATTTCCCTGATAGCAAGCAATGTTGAGCATTTGTTCATGTGCCTTTTAGCCATTTGTATTTCTTCCTTGGTCACTCAGGTCACTTGCCCATTTTTTAAATGGGTTGTTTGTCCTTTTATTTTCAAGGTGTAGGATTTCTTTATATATGCAGGATATTAGGCTCCTATCATTTATACGGTTGCTAAACATTTTCTCCCATTGGGGAGGCTGCCTTTTTACTTTCTTAATAACATCCTTTGAGGTGCAGAAGTTTTTTATTTTGATGAGGTCCCATTTATCTATTTTTTCTCTTGCTGCTCGTGTTTTGGCTGTGAATTTCATGAAACCATTTCCTATTACAAGGTCCTATAGATGCTTCCCTACATTAACTTCCAAGGTCTTTATGGTTTTGGCTCTTATATTTAGATCTTTGATCCATCTTGAGTTGATTTTTGTATAAGGTGTGAGATGGTAATCTTCTCTCATTCTTTTGGTTATGGATATCCAGTTCTCCAAGTACCACTTGTTAAAGAGGCCATTCTCTCCCAACTGACTGGGCTTCATGGCCTTGTCAAATATCAGATGACTGTATATGCGAGGATCTATATCAGAACTCTCAATTCAGTTCCATTGGTCAGTAGGTCTATCCTTGTGCCAATACCATGCAGTTTTGTTCACTGTAGCTTTGTAGTATATTTTAAAGTCAGGTAGTGTGATACCTCCAACTTCATTTTTCTTTTTCAATATGTCTTTGGCAATTCCGGGCCTCTTGCCTCTCTAAATATATTTTGTGATTAGTTTTTCCAGTTCCTTAAAAAATACAGTGTTGAATTTATTGGGATTGCATTAAATCTGTAGATTAGTTTGGGTAGGATAGACATCTTGATGATGTTTAGTCTTCCTATCCATGAACAGGGAATATTTTTCCTTTTATTTTAGTCTTCTTTGATTTCCTTTAACAGTGTTGTGTAGTTTTCTGTATATAATTCCTTCACATCTTTAGTTAAAATTATTCCTAGGTATTTGATTCATTTATTTACTATTGTAAATGGAATTTTTTCCTGATTTCCTCCTCAGTTTGCTTGTTATTGTGTACAGATATGCTACTGATTTTTGAACACTGATCTTATAGTCTGCAACATTACTGAACTCCTTTATAAGTTCTAGAAGCCATGTTGTAGATTTCTCGGGGCTTTATATGTATAGGATCATGTCATCTGCAAATAATGAAATTTTTACTTCTTCTTTTCCAATCTGGATGTCTTTTATGTCCTTTTCTTTTCTCAGTGCTCGTGCAAGTACTTCTAAGACACTGTTAAATAGAAGTGGTGATAGTGGGCATCCTTGTCTTGTTCCTGATCTCAGAGTGAAGGCTTTTAGGATTTCACCATTGAAGATGATGTTAGCTTTGGGTTTTTCATATATACCCTTTATCATTTTCAGAAAGTTTCCATCTATTCCTATCTTTTGTAGTGTTTTTATGAGGAAAGAGTGCTGTATTTTGTAGAATGCTTTTCCTGCATCTATAGAGATGATCATGTGGTTTTTTTCTTTCAGTTTGTTCATGTGATGTATTACATTAATTGGTTTTCTTATATTGAACCATCCTTGCATACCCGAGATGAAATCCACTTGGTCATGGTGTATAATCCTTTTGATATTTTGTTGAATGCGTTTAGCAAGTATTTTGTTGAGTATTTTCGCATCTAGGTTCATTAGATAAATTGGTCTGTAATTTTCCTTTATTGTGGTATCTTTATTTGGTTTTTGTATTAGGGTAATGTTGGCATCATAGAATGAGTTGGGTAATATTCCTTCTACTTCTAATTTTTGGAAGAGCTTAAGTAGAATTGGTGTTAGCTCTTTCCAGAATGTTTGGTAGGATTCAGCTGTGAAGCCATCTGGTCCTGGACTCTTCTTAGTTGGGAGGTTTTTGATGACTGAGTTATCTCTTTACTTGTAATTGGACTGTTGAGTTCATCTATTTCTTCTTTCATCAATGTCGACTGGATTTGAGGATTAGATCTTCTAATTCTGCATAAAAGGATATTGGCGTTTGCTAAAGATTGCTTTTTATGTTAACTATGTTTTGCATAGCATTTACATAAAAATATTTGGTATCATAAAAAATGATTCAGGTTATTTTTCCTTGTAGATAGATCCTCTTCACTTTCCCTCAGCAAAGTTTTATAGTTTTAAGTGTACAAAATTGTATTTCTGGGTTAAATTGGTTAATGTCTTTTATTCCTTTGTATACTATTAAAGATAGAATTGTTACCTTAAAACATTTTTCACATACTGATTTGCTCAATTTAGAAACACAAATGACCTTTTTTGTTTTGATCTTGTATCCTGCTAATTCCTGAATTTGTTTCTTATCACTAGTCACTTTTTATGCTGATTCTTTGATATTATTATGTCATATCAGGTTATCCATGATTAGAGAATGTTTTATTATTTCCTCTCTAATTTGGATACCTTTTATATTTTTTGTTGTTTTCTTTTTTTTTATTGTGAGTAAACATCAAATTTTTCACAATACACACCAATATTTGTAAAATTACATATAAATATATATGCATATATGTGCATTTGCTTACATAAATGTTATATATATATATATTAAAAGGTGCTTAGATTACCTAAATGTTACACAGAAATTATAGCGATTCCCATGTTCTCCACCTCCCACACCTAACATAACATCCCACATAAACATCTTTCATCAGTGTGGCCCATCACCTGCAATGGATATACACATCCTAGGGCTTTGCCACTAAGCATAGACCACAGTTCACATCATAGACCACACTCTTTCCCACACAGTTCTACATGGTATGTGCTGATGTAAAATGGACTATATCCGTTGCTGCAACATAACTCAGGACAATATCCAAGTCCTGATAAAGCCCCTGTATTACAACTACCCTTCCCCTCCCTGCCCCAAAAGCATCTAGTGGCCACTGGCTCCATCTCACTGTTAAAATTTCTTCCAGTGTTTGAATCGCAATATGTCTACAACAGAATACCATTAAGTCCACTCTAGTCATAGGTATTCCACCAATCCTGAGGGGACAGGGATGGTGATGACCACTACACCTCCAAGTGAAAGGGGGCTTATGTCCAATGGATACTGTGGATGGGATTATCCTGCCTGCAGCTGCAGGCTCTCTCCATTCCCTGGGATGGCCATTGTCCATCATTATCTCCTCACCAGGTGACTTGGGTGAGTCCATTGAGCTGTAGAGTAGAAGTTGCATCTCCAGCGAGATTCCAGGCTCATCTGGCACATAGGTAGGCCAGAGGTTCCAGTCTCTGGAAGTACAGCTGCAAACTCTAGCATCACATATAGGTTTGAATAGAAGGGACTGATGGACTATGTACAGGGAGGACTTATTTGAGTCCAACTCTATCACTCTCAGGAGCACAGATTCCAAAGTAGCGCCCACCGATAAGGCATCAATCTCTGGGACTATGCCCCCTTATATAGGACCTGGGTGTCTCCAGAGCCCTCAGGAGCCCTTCTGTGTAGGGTGATATCCACTTTGGTGTTCTATGAGATCCTATTGAGGTGTGTGTAAGCGTTACCTCTGGGATGACCTCCCTAATCTCTTTGAAGTTTTAGTCACTTGAACTCATTTGTCTTTACCTTTTCCCCCTTTTATTCAAGGTCTTTTTCCAGTCGTGTTGCCAGTTGGCACTTGGTATTAATCCCTCTTTGCCTGGGAGGCTCATCCCCGAGAGTCATGTTCCACGTTGGAGGGAAGGTTATGCGTACTTACTCTGAGTTTGGCCTAGAGAGAGGCCACATTTGAGCAACAAGGAGGCTCTCAGGTGGCATCCCTTAGGCACCCCATAACAGTAAGCTAAGTTCCAATTATTAGAGCAAAGACTCATAAGGTTAGTCATCAATAATAAGAACCCATTAGTGGGCCATCCTCTTTTGACAGACACTGCCCCTGCACTCAGGGGACTGTTGCTGCTCCCTTGGAGAATGTGGCAGAACTCTCCAGTCTGGGAATTCAGATTCCCTCATTTATTGAGTGATTGTCTACCCACCATGACCATGCCCATCCCTGGATGATTTGAACAATTTTATATATCTTTCATGTATATTCAGATGAACTTATTCCCATGAATCCCCCATCCCAGACACCCCGCACAAATGATCCTCTGCAGCCCCCATTCAACAATTTAAAAAATGAGCAAGTGACCTGAAAAGACACTTCTCCAAGGAAGAAATACAAATGGCTAAAAAGCACATGAAAAAATGCTCGACATCTCTAGCCTTTAGGGAAATGCAAATCAAAACTACAATGAGATACCATCTTACACCCAACAGAATGGCAGCTATTAAAAGAACAGCAGACTCTAAGTGATGGAGAGGATGTGGAGGAATAGGAACCCTCATCCACTGCTGGTGGGATTGTGGAATGGTCCAGCCACTGTGGAGGACAGTTTGGCGGTTCCTCAGAAAACTAACAATAGAGCTTCCATATGATCCAGCAATTCCACAGCTGAGTATATACCCAGAAGAATTGAAAGCAAAGACACGAACAGTTATATGCACACTAATGTTCATAGCAGTATTGTTCACAATTTCCAAAAGTCAGAATCAGCCCCGGTGCCCATCAACAGATGAATGGATAAGCAAAATGTGGTACATACATACAATGGAATATTACTCAGCTGTAAGAAGGAATAAAGTGCTAACACCTCTCATTTCTTTTTTTAGTTGGATTGATCTTGGTAGAATGCCCAGTTCAATGATGAATAGCAGTGGTGAAAGCAGATATCCTTCTTTTTAAATCTTTTACCATTGAATATTCTATCTAGATTTTGTTCCTAATTTCCTTTTATCATAAAATCCAGTTTATCATCCATAGGTTTCAGAGTGTTTTTGTCCATAAAACCTGTAAGATTTACCCAAATGCTATCAACAGAGACAATCAAGTATTTTTCCTTTCATTTCAATAATGTAGTATAATGCATTGAGACATTTTTAGTATATATATTTTTGATGGAACACCTTCAAAAGGATTCAAGTATTCAAGGAAACCACCCCACTAGTCATGCTCTATAAATATACTGTGGATTTGATTTGGTAATATGTTATTGAGGATTTTTGAATCAATATTTATAAGGGATAATAATGTGTAGCTTTATTTATTGTGGTGTCATTTTTCTGACTTGGTATGAGGGCAATAATGGCCTCATAGGATATTAGGAAGTGTCCATTTTCTTGTGATTTCTTAAGAGGTTTAGTAGTTTGTTAATTCTTTTCTAAATGTTTGATGGATTCACCAGTGAAACCAGGAGGTTTGTGATTAAAGAATCAAACTTTTTGGTGGTTAAATGGCTTTCATCTTCAGTCAGTTTTGGTGCTAATCCTGTTTCTAAGAATTTGTCAATTGCATTAATTTTTCTAATTTTTGTCACAATATTGTTCATGATCTTCCCTTATAACCTTATTTATGTTAGTATGTTTGCCAGTAATATCTCTGTTTTCATTTTGATTGTAGTAATTTTCATCCATTTTCTTTATCTCTTTGTCTTACAAAGTCTAGCTAAAGGTTTGCCCATTTTGTTGATTTTTTCAAAATAAATCTAAAGGTATAACTTTTCAGTTTTATTGATTTTCTCTAACATTTTTTCTATTCTCTCTTTCATTTATCTCTGTTTTAGAACTCATTATATTCCTGCTTATGCTTACTTTTGGGTAAGTTTGCTCTTACATTTCTAGTCCTTTAAAGTGTTAATGTAGATTATTTAAAGGATTTCCTTTTTAATGTACTCATTTCATAGGCTCAACACCTTCAGTTGGCACTGAGATAGGACAGCTAGAGGAAAGGAGAAACTGAGTGAGCCATGTTTTCAGGTGCATCCTCCCCATTAAGGTTTTGATCTGAATCCCTTAGACACTTACCTCAGGGAGTTGCCACAGATAGAGGAGTTACAACAAGGCTTTAATGTTCTAGAAACTAATTCCATGGTGTCCAGAAAGTATTTTTAGTTTGAAATAGGTCCTGGAATTAAGTTGATGGGATCTGTGTTTTCATCTGGTTGTGTAAATGGTGATTTACATGTGGGAAGTAAATTTTATATAAAGGTGAAAAAGAAGGAGGGAATTGTCATGGGAACAGGATGCTGACCGTGTCCTCTGTGAACACAGCTCTCTCTATGAGGTTCCCCTTTCACCTAGTCAACTACCTCTTGTTCCAGGCCAGGAAAGGACCTGAAGTTACTCATCAAGATGAAAGATATAAACAAAGATCAAATATGACTTGGGGAATAGGGTCAATGTGTCTCTACTCCCAGAGAAACACACACACAGTCACTGGAAAAGTTAGTTGTGAAAATATCTTCTTTTTTTATGGATTCATGGTGGGGTGGAAGTTTGGAGCTTCCTCCTCCATTTTACTGAAGTCATTTCACAGTGCCTCCTTTATGTACATAGTTACAGGAGGTTGTCTGTGTTGTTAGATATCACAAATGTTGCACTGTTATTGTTTCCCATGGATCCTGAAAGCACCTATATAAGACTTCAGCTCTGACCACTTATTTTGCTCAAGGAATACCAGCTGTGCCCTTCCCTGAATATGTCACAATGAGTGTGCCTGGAGAAGTTCAACTCACCTCAATCTGAGGATCTTTCCCAAGCATTAATGGATTTAGATCACCTTCATTCTGAAAACCCTTTTCCTCCCTAGCCTATCATGAACAGACCTTGAATGCAGAAAATTGCAATCATGCTATTTAATAACATGAGTCAATTGGGTGAATAATAAACAAGTTAAGGGAATGTATCATTAGCCTGAGGAAAATGAGGGAGGCAGTGGTGTGAGTTGAGTAGGACTTTACCTGGACTCTGATGTCACCAATGGAATTAGAAGAATTTGGATACTAAAAAGAAGTCATGATCCAAGTTCCAGGTAATTACAAAGTCATATAAGGCTGGTATATAAGTGTTGAGATGAAATTGGAGAGGCTAAGTGTTTGCATGGAATAAATAAGGACCACATATTACACTCTATGCAGCTGAAGGATACTTCTTTTGTTGTAGATATGAGAGGTGACCTTAAAATGAACTTGCTACTTCTTTATGAAGTGGACTAATGCTATTTTGTGGTAGTGGAGAGGAATAAAAAAAGTGGTGAAGGAGACATGAAGTATATTATTTATGTAAATGTCATCTTGAAAATACAAATAAATGTGGTTGATCATGGCAGGGTATGGAGTATAGGTTTCATGAAAAACAACAGAGAAATGTGGGTGAGATGATGCAGCAAAGGAAATAAGATTCTTGCAGGATATTCTGACTCTGTACTTGATAATGAGAGTATTCCCTTGGCTGTAATATGGTGTGTCACTGGTACTTTCATTAGGGTCAAGGCCTGCTATGGAAACCTACCAGCTGTGACCATGGTCTCAATGTTGTCCTTTACTGTGAAGTTTAGTAATAATTACAGGACAAGAGAGTCCTGTTGTAGGAGGAAGAAACAGTGATTTCTTCTTCCTATAACAGGATTCAAGAAACATGAATCTTTTCTTGAAGAGAGAAAACATTTTGTCAGGCAAAATGTCCCAGTGACAGAGGCTCTGTGGATGTCAACTCTTGCAAGGTGGAACATGATGAAACTGATCCTCAGTATAAAATGAATATGTCACTTTTCCTTCCCCTTCTTTAAGATTGGGAAATGAGATAAGGATGGGAAAGACCTAGCACAATGTCTCTGAGCCAACCCCATGCCATGCCAGTCTGCTCCCAAAATACACAGATATTTCACCAGCAATCCATGGTGATAAGATTGCCAACCAGAGAATGAGGCAAATAACCAACCTGATATCCAGTATGGAATCCTATATTGGGAGAATGTTGGCCAGACTCTTTGCACAGATGCTTTTAAACAATGATTAAAATAATCACATGAGCCCTGAATATGATTTCCTATGAAGAATAATGAAATACAATATGTAGTATAAATATAATTGCACACCACATCTTTAATAAAACAGTACTTAATTCAAGAGGCTCAGAAAATAAATGTGTCTCTCATGAGAAATAGGTCTGTGAAAAGATTGTTTTCAATAGTGAATATAAATATTCAATGTGTATCTCAGAAATATTTAAAGGGAGGGTGGATTGATATTTGGATTTTTGATATGTTTACTTTAAAATTATTATTAATCAAAAGTGAATCTGATAGAAAAGCCAACCTTAATTCTTAGTCAGTCATGCAGATATGAGTGAACAAAAAAGGCAGTGCAAAAAGAAATAATGTTAAATCATTGCCAGCCAAAATCTTTGGGGAAGTGGGAGAAAGACATTTGCATTTACACCTCAGATACCTTGAAAAACACTACAGAGTTTTTTAAATCTCCTGACATAATAAGAAAAATGAAACTTACCTATTTTGAGTTTATATGGATGAGATTTGTGTGTCAGCAATGATTGTCTCTTTAGTCTTATCACAAATAAAGCATAAGTGAACTGCATTGCCCTCTTCTTTACAATTGTAAAAATCAGGATATCAAGGTAAAGCAACCCTATGTTTCCTTTAAAAAATTCCATAATTTTTATTTTACTTGATAAGTTTTTCTCTGCACTGATACATTCATTTTGGTGATTAAACAAATGAAAGCACAAAGGAGCATGCAAATGATGAACTGTCTGTGTACACTCTGACTTTTAACTATGAAATTATGTTCTAGATGTTGTTGTATGCACTCTTTACTGAAATATCTAAATAGATATATTTAACCTTAGAAATAATTCTGAAAAACAGATAATTAATTATTTGAATGATGTTTTATAAGACAGAACACAATATTCACTGAAAAGATAAATATAAATATAAGTCTTAAGAAAGAGCCTAAAAATTAAATAGGATAGAGTGAGAAGAATTTGAAAAAATCTAATGAATTCTCCATAAAAGAGGAGGAGGTATTAAGAAATAAGATTTGAAGTTCTAACACAGGAGAGTTGTTCTAAGTTGGAGAAGGGAAAAAGCATGTCAATATATTAGAAAAACAAACACATCCCACAATGAAAATATATTGAAGTTCCCACATATATATAGAAAATATGAAGGACCCAATTTTAACCAATTTTTGGTTCTCAAAGAACAATTCAGAAGATTATGAGGGTAGCATGGGAAAATAAAAACTTTCATTTTTCTTCAACCTAATGTGCAACCAAATAAGAAGGAAAACTGTTATCAGGGGATTGAATTATTACCTCTATATCTGAAAATGGTGAGTTGCAGAAGGTAGCTGAGATGAGATTGTCTAAAGAGATTTCTAATTCAGAAGCCCACTATTCATCAGTTTAATTCACTTTCACAGACAGTGGGACAGCTCCAGGTCTCCCCACACAAGGAAACTTCCTGATTCTATAGAAATGCATCTGGTGGTCTCCTCAGGCTTTGAAGTGTGCAGGAACCACCTCTGCTACCTATATTCTTCTAAAACTCCTAGGAGGGTGAGGGACAGAGAGATGAAGAACCCAAAGCAACAAACATGAGTTACCAAACCCCAGCACTATCCAGAATGGGTTCCACTCCCCCACCTCAATATATTAAGTTGAAGTAAAGCCCCTTGATCTCTGCATCTGAAATGGGAGGTGGAGTAGGAGGGCTTCTCAGCAGTGAATTTGGCTGGGAGAGCCTGCTTTCAATCTCCATTCTGGAGATTCAACACAGAAACACAGGAAAGCAGACTGAAACACCTTAGTGGAAAGATGCACCAATGAGAGACATTTTCTGGCCTATCTAAATTGCCTAGACAAAAACAGCTTTTGGTTCTCTCTGTATCCTAATCCCTAAGAGAAAAGCCATGACCCATTAGTGAGCCCCTGGCCCAATTTTGATAACTTAAGCTGGACAATTTTAAAGACTTAAAATAAGTTAACCCAAACATCAAAGAAGAGCTGTGGTAAAAAGCAATAGGCAAAAACACCACAATAGACACATCTGTAGTCAAGTGATTTTTGCCAAGGCAGTCAAACCTGCCCAGCTGGGCCAGAACAGTCTGTCCAATAAGTGGTCCTGTGAGAACTGAATATCCATATCCAAAGGAAAGAAAGAGGACCCCTATCTCACACCTTATACAAAAATTAACTCAAAATGGATCAAAAATCTAAATATAAAAGCAACAACCATAAAATACCTTGATGAAAATATAGGAACACATCTTCAAGATCTTGTGATAGGAAGTAGATTCTTAAACCTTACACCCACAGCATGAACAACAAAAGAAAAAGTAGATAAATGTGACCTTCTCAAAATTCAACACTTTTGCACCTCAAATGATTTTGTCAAAAGGGTGAAAAGGAAGTCAACCCTATGGGAGAAAATATCAGGCAATCACATACCAGATAAGGGTTTAATGTCCATGATATACAAAGATATCATACAATTGAACAATAAAAAGAGAAGCTACCTGATTAAAAAGTGGGCAAAAGACTTGAAAATACAACACTCCAAAGAAGAAATACAAATGGTAAAGAAATGCATGAAAAAATGTTCAACATTGCTAGTGATTAGGAAAATGCAAATCAAAATTACAATGAGATATCATTTCACAATTAGACTGGCCACTATTAAAAAGTCAGAAAAGTGTAAATAGAGAGAATGTGGAGAGATAGGAATGCTAATTCACTATTGCTGGGAATGTAGAGTGGTATATCCACTGTGTAGGACTTTTTGGCAGTTCCTACAGAAGTTGAATATAGACTTGCCATGTGACCTGACAAAATCATTACTAGGTATATACCCAGAAGAACTGAGGACAGAGACTGAACAGACATCTGCACACTGATGTTCATAGAAGTGTTATTTATGGTTGCCAAAAGTTGGAAACAACACAGGTATCCATCAACTGATGAATGGATAAACAAATCGGGCTGTATGCACATGATGGAATATTATGCAGTGATAGGAATAAATGAAGTCTTAAAGGGTATGAAGACATGGATGAACCCAAGGACATTATATTGAGTGAAACTAGCCAGACACAAAAGGACAAATGCTATATGATTGCATTATTATGAACTAAATATATTGTATATACTCATGGAGTTAATCATTAGAATATAGGTCACCACAAAATAGAATGAGGGTAGATAATGGAAAGCTGAGGGTTAATCTGTGGAGAATTGGTAAAATGTTTGTTCGTAAATCTTTGGAAATGAATAGAAATGCTGAAAGCCTATCATGGTGTATGTAAATAGCAGAGCTATTATATGAATATGACTATGGTTGAAAGGGAAAATTTAAGGTCATGTATGTTACTAGAATAAATTCCATAAAATGTAACATGGGACTGTAAGATAGTAAAACCTCAAGTGAAACATGAATAGGGTGATATTGGATATATAAGGCTGCTTTTAGAACATAGAAATAGAAATAAACTAGAGATAAGGGAAAAATACCAACTATGTACAGCAAGGGAAGCATAGATTAAGATCTGATGAGTTTTGTTTGTTGTTTTTTTTGTCGTTATTATTGTTGGGATAATAAAAATGCTCTAAGAATGATTGAGGTGTTTACATCAAATACCATTGATTGTACACTTTGGATGGATTTATGTTTTTTAAATATGTATCAATAAAATTGATTTGTTATATATCAAAAAAAAAAAAAAAAACATCCCTGAGAATACATACATTTCATAGTATGTGTATTGTAAATAAAGTGAATAAACTACAAAAAAAAAAAAAAAAAAAAGCAACGAAGCATGTGTTGCTCCAACTATACATTCCATACTTCCAACTTCAGGGACATAATAGACTCAGGGCCAGTCCAGCTGCTGTTTTCTGAAAACATCACCTTGCTTGTGGCCAATAAAGGTGCCTAGAGTGCTATTCCAGAAAATGACAGAGTGGGAACTAAGGCAGACTGATTCCTGGGAAACATAGGATGCATTTGATGGGTAACTTGGACTGAATACACCCCATTGCCTTGCATAAATGGGAGAAAGAACATGGATTAGGAAAGCAGACAACCATCCAGATTGGTGCTGAGCCTGAGGTGCACATTTTTGTTTGAGGAGCTGAATCTGATGTGAAATTATATTAGGATTTATAGGCGATGGACCCTGACATAGCCTTCCCTTTGGGTACTAACCTGAACACCAAAGATTGTACAAACTGGGGAATTCCCCTGAGGTAAGATTAGATTAGAAAAGGCTCACCACACTGCCCTGAGCTTTGCAGTACTCAGAGACTGGTAACCACTGGCAAAGGCATTTCTGCCTCCATAAGTGGCAGTCTGGTTTGGGTACATGTGAAAATGTTTCTATATATTACAGTAGCACTTTCCTAATTCAGAGACTTCATTGGAAGCATGGAATCATAAATTCAGACATGTTCCCTGGGGGAACTTTTAGATGGAGAGTAAGCCCCAGACCTTGCAGGAAACCGTCCTTCAATGTCTCTCTGCACCTCCCCCTGTACTCAGTGAGTCTTGAGTGACACCTCCTGGCTGTCCAGCAGGAGGAATTTTTGTCTGGGTTTACATGGCCATCACCGCACTCTGTCTTTTGCAAGAAATACATGACTGTGTATTCAGATTGTCCATTTGCTGATACAGAAAATTCTTGGCATTGTCCCTCGAGGTAGAGATTTGGCCCTCCAGAGTTTTGGTGAAGAAATGGGTAAAGATTTGTGGGTAATTACATTTAGGCAATGGAAATTTTATTATTGAAATACTGGATTCTAAGCTCTAATGTGGCACAAATGAGTAGATTTTTCTCCTCTCCATTGCTTCTGAGGCCACAGAATAAAATATCTAGCAATTATTGAAGAAAATTACACTTAAGTCATAAGTGAAAAATGGTTAATAGGTAAAATTGCATTCTTCCCTTCAAGCATCTCTATGCTTTAGTGGAATTAAATAAAAACCCATATAATGGATTGTCTTTTATCCTTAACATAAAACCCACCACCATCTTTTCCTTCTCCCTTGGAACTCTGCATTTACATTCTATAATGGTGTTCATCTCTGGTAATTTCTAAAAGCATCTCACTTAATTATCTTTTATTCTGTCATAAATTATTCATTTCAATTGGTTCATCATGTCAACATTCTATCAATAAAGTGTGGTATACAATCAAATGTTTATTTATTAAGATTTCTTCTAGCCCTGAATATATATATATATTTCAATATGTATTAAAAGATATATAGATACATATTTTGTTATATATCCATATATATTAATTTGCATTGAAAACCAGAGTGCCTTATACAAAGATTGCATTGTACATAAGTGAATCATAATTTATAAGGGGCTTAATGTAAATGCAAGGATCTGATCCTTGATGTCACATGAGAGGGAGGGAAGAAAGTGGAACACTAAGATGCTGCTTCTAGAGAGTGCCATATTAATGAGTAGGGTAATATTATTATTTTTCCAGGACATTCTCAGAAAAGTATTATGTTGGGAGAGTTAAATTCACAAAAATATTACATGCAAATTTGGTTCACAATTTTGAGCATATTGAAAACTTGAGGACAAATTCCTACATTTTACATATATATTTTAAATGATTTGTATTTACACACACAAGTAATACCATAAAGAACAGTTCTGTGATTGAATATTTCATACATCATAGCACTGATTAGAAAAGAAGAAGTGCAGGTTCTCTGGGGGTTACATGTTGTGCAGCAAGAAAAGGGAACCCTAGGCAAGGCCAGGAAACTCCTCCCCAGTCCATCTCGGCACTTGTCCCTGCTGATAGCCCTTGCTCGCCCCCTGGTGGATATAAGTGCTCCTGCAGCCCAGCCCTCTCCTCGGACCTACACTGGAGGTTTGTGTCTGGGCTCACCCTGACTTCCCCTCGCTGTGTATCTGACACAATAATATGTGGCTGTGTCCTGGAAACTCAGGCTGCTCAGCTTAAAATAAACTTCATTCTTGGAGTTATCCTTGGTGATAATGACTCGGAATGTAGAGCTGGGTTATATTTTGTGCTTCCATCTGTCCATATTACACCAACCCACTCCAGCTCTTTTCCTGCAGACTGCGAATTCAGGTCAGATGAAAGTTGGTTAAAGAGAATTCAGAGACAGTGCAGGTGAGGGAAAAGGTCTGGGAGGGCTTCACCAGGCCCAGGTCCTGACTCCCACAACTGCACCTGGGACAGGACACCTGAGGACAAGGAGAACCACAGTGAGTCATGGGATCATATGCATCATCCCCATTATCTTCTTGTCTGAATTCTTGAGAAACTCACATCTGGGAGACACCAACAGAAAGAGGAAGAACCACAAGGCTTTCATATTCTTGTGCATGAGGTCCATGTTGTCAAGAGAATGTATTTCTTGTAATAGAAGGAACCTACATTTAAGTAAATCTGTGCTGTGGTTTCATCTGCATGCCCAAGTGGTGATTTGCATGTGGGAGGTAACTCTGTATGCAAAATCAAAGGGAATGAGGGGAGGTTCTTGTATTAGAGGCACCCTGGGAGAAGGATGCTGGCTGATCCCTTGGAGAACACAGAACTCTCCCTGGGGTGCCCCTCACCAAGTCCAGTCTCCTCTACTTCCAGGAGGGAAATGTGTTGAATGAGCTTGTCAGGGATTCAGATGCAGTCAAGGATCAAGGATGGTTTTGAAAATCATCATGCAATTACCTCAGCCATTCTTTATATGTATATGTGTATGTATAGAGAGATGTGTGGAATAAAAAATGGAATATATAGTATGTATATATTCCCTGACAATGTTGGCGATAATGGATTCTGATTGATTTTGAAATATCTATGGAGGAGGTTGTTTGGTCTACCTTTTCCAGTTTCCCACTGTCATTCCTCAGTAGTAACACCATGAGTGTTGCTTATGGAAGGGAATGGAGCCAGTATCTATAAATTTTATGTTTGGCTTTTAAAAGTGCCAAATTGTCTGCAATTTGGTAGTACTGGAGAAGAAATGGGAGGGGCTGAATCAATATATAAGTCTTTGACATATTCTATATTTTATTGTAATTTTACATTATATTTTTCACTCTTTAATGAGAATGAGCCCAGAGTAAGAAAAATTATACATTCTAGTGACTTGCTATAAGCCTTTCATCATTGTTGCTCCCAACCAGTCAGAAAATATAATGTGGCCAATTCCCCCATGTACCCCAAGACAATCACAGCTCCTTATTCCCTCCAACAGCTACCACTAATCTCATTCTTAGAGTCAGAGCTCCACTCTCTCATTTATGATTCAAGTGACTGTGCATCGTTAGGCATTAAATTTAAGTGGGTATGTTTTGTTTGCACTGTTTTAATGGCTCTTTTAAATTTTCATGAACAGATGCAGAAATTTTATATTTTATATTTTATTTAGATGAGATTAACAAAAAAGTAACCATTTTGAAGTGTGAAATTCAGGGGCATTTAGTACATTCACAAGATTGTACAGCCATCATCTGTATCTAGTCCCAAAATATATATATCACACCAAATTATGCCTTGTACCCATTAACTAGCCACTTCCTATTTTCCCCCTCTCCCCAGGCCCTGGCTTTCACTAATCTGTTTTTCTTCTCTATGGACTCTTTATTCTGGATATTTTATATAAACGAAATCATGCAATTTGTAATTTCTTAGCCTGGTTTCTTTAAATTTGCAGAATGTTTTCTAGGGTCATCCATAATGTTACATTTACCTGAGTTCCATTTCTTTTTTGTGGCTAAAATAATATTCTACTGTATGGATATACCATAAGTTTTTATAATTTAATCAATTGATGGACCTTTGGAATGTATTTACCTTTTGGCAATTGTGAATAGTACTGCTTGGACCATTCTTGTATTAGTACTTGATGCTTGTTTTTAATACTTTTTGGTATGTACATGGAAGAGAAATTTCTGGCACATGTGGTTATTCTACATTTAGATACTGAGCTTCAATTCATTTGTCCATTTGTCCCTATGTCTGCTGTATATATTCTTCTGTTTTATTGTATTGCATTCTTTGTTGGAGTAGTAAAAAATGATATATATTTTGATGCAGTTATTTTTTTAAAAGATTTATTTTATTTATGTATTCCCCCCTCATTATTTTCACTCACTGCTCTGTCTGTTAGTTGAGGGCTCATCCTTTTAAGAGGCACTGGGAACCAAACCTAGGGCTTCCCATGTGGGAGGGAATCACCCAATGGATTCAGCCACCTCCACTCCTGCTTGTTTTGCCTCTCATTGTGTTTCCTTTTTGTGTATCTTCATTGTGTCTTTTTGTTGCATCATCTCATTGCATCATCTTGCTGCATTAGCTCACTGTCTTGGTCATCTTCTTTAGGAGGCACTGGGAACTGAACCTTGGACCTCCCATGTGGTAGGTAGGTGCCCAACTGTTTAAACCACATCTGCTTCCCTAAGGCAGTTATTTAAAGGAATATCTATTTTAACTATATTCTTGAAATTTCCTGTTCTCTATTCATTTCTTTCAGAAGACTCTTTCCAATATATTTTTCTTTGGGGGAAGTATAATTTATCATATTATTTAATGATCTGAACATTAAATTTTATATCTAATTAATTCTTGTATCCATAGCACACATATTCTGTTTCATTAATCTATGTATCTATCCTACTACTGCTGTCTTGATTATTATAGTGAAATGAAGTGGATTGGCATAATTTACTGTAATTTTTCCAAATTGTGACAGTGAAAAAAACTCAGATCCTGACAGAATTTGCCCCTTTCCTGGCCTGGTCCCCTGTACTCAATGGGTCCTGAGTGCCCTATAGCTCAGCCACCTTCTGTGCCCTGCAGGGAATGTTTGTGTCTGGGTTCATCTGCCATCCCCTCTCTGTGTGTCTCCAACACAGTAATACATCACAGTGCTCTTGGCAGTCATGGAGCTTAGCTGAAATGAGAATTGGTTTTTGGAGTGTCTTTGGAGTTGCAATGTGGCTTTGAAAGGATAAGTTATATTTTCTGACTCTACAATAACATATTTTCCCATCCAATGAGCTCCCTCCAGAGAACTGGTAAATCAAATGCTAGTAGGAAATAATGGTTGCTATGGAGCAAACTGAGACAGAGCAAATGAGAAGGTGGTTCTGTGAGGGCTTCACAATCCTGGGCTTGACTTATGCTGCTGCACCTAGAATAAGGCACCAGGAAGGAAGAAGAATCAAGTCCTGTCAGTCACAGCAATCACAGCCATCCCCATAGACACATGCCCCAAGTCAAAGACAATTTGGAAGGCTGTCACCAGGCAAAGGAGAAGATCTAACAAATCTTCTAAACATTCAAAAAAATGTTGTGTACAAGATTGTATCTGATATAAGAAAGAGAACATATATTTAAAAGTGGGTCAAATGAAAAAGTTTATCATTTATTATTATTTTATTAATATATCGCTGGTATATAAGAGATTAACAGTAGAAAATATTTATGGGAGGCACAGGAAGTCTCTGTATATTTTCTGTTTTTCTGTGAATCTAAAACTTAAAGATATAAAACCTATTTTATAAAGAAAATTGAAAGTTTAATTTCTCATTCCATAATTTGGGTTTAAGTTTTAGAAAGAACAGAAACACATTATTGGTCACAGAATATCTGTGGTTTTTGGGTGGTGCTTGACATACTAGTTCAAATGAGCTACATAAGGTCACACTAGGAGCTAAGTCAAAGACCAAAATAAGGGGATGGAGAGACAGGGGCAGTGACCTCATTTCCCTCTAGAAGTGAAATAAATGCAACTTTGAATATTCCTGACATTGCACTGTGGACTGAAATAAAGGAAAACCCAGGCAAAGGGAATACAAGTCCTCAGAGAAATAGGCTCAGGGGAGAGGAAGTTCCAGACAGTGACAAGAAACCATTCCCTACCCTATACCTGCTCCTGGGGCTGAGTTCTGTCCTTGTTGGTTTTGAGTGCCCTCTGCAGCCCATCTCCCTCCTGCAGGGGAGGTTTGTGTCTGGGCTTACACTGCCTTCTCACTGTGCCTCTTGCCCAGTAATAAGTGGCTATGTCCTCTGCACTCATGGAGCTCAACTGTAGATAATATGCATTCTTGGACATGTCAGCAGTGATGGAGATGTGGTCTTGGAAACCTGGGTTGTATCTTGTGCTCCCTGTCTGGTACCAAAACCCCATCCACTCCAGCCCTTTTCCAGGATTCTGGCAGATCCAGTGCCAGACATAACTGTTGGTAATGGAGTCCCCAGAGACAGAGCAGGTGAGGGAAAGAGTCTGTGAGGGCTTCACCAGCCCAGGGCCTGACTCCTTCATAGTCAGCTCAGACAAGACACCTGGGGACAAGGAGAGTCATTGTGAGTCTGTCCTACCACACCATCAAGCCCCTGTGAACTTCTGAACCCCTGAGACCCTCACCCAGGGAGCTTCCATCAGGCAGAGGAGGAGCCCTAACATCTGCATGGTCATCTGGATGATGAAGACCCACAACACAGGCCCAGCCTGTGACAGGGATTTCTTCTATGAGGCCCCAGGGTGATTTGCATGTGTCTTTGCTGTGGGTACTGGCGGCTGAGCAGGTTACTGAGTTTCCAAGGTACACCTGTGCTGGGTGGTGGGAATAACCAAGCCTGGACCAGGTTGACCTGGGCTCCAACCCTGGGCTTTCTATCCTCTAGACCTGTGTCTCTAGTGGATGGTTCTTCAGTCTGAGCACAGAGAGTTGTCCCCACCCCACAGGGCAGCATGTGGGGTTCACAGCATGGAGTCTGCACTGCATGGAGTCTATTTACTGCTCAGTCTTGGTAATCTGTCAACCTTTTCCCAGGGTCTCCAACCACAGGAAGGGGTAATGTTAGGAGCCATAGCCCAGCATTGATATAAGAAACTGACTTCATCTTTTTAAACACAATAGGACACCCACCATGAAACAACCAGTTATAATGGAGAAGAGCCTGCATCAAAGCTTAGGGTGGGAGACAAGGATAGAGAGGCAGACAAAGCAGCTCTCAGATTGTAGGACCCAGGAACTGCAACACCTTCAAGGAGAGGGAGAGCCAGCTCCATCAGCAAGTGGGCACAGAGCAAGGGTAGGTGGGATGGAGAAAATGCTAAGCAGGGTTTGCTCCCATCAGAGACATCACCCTGCTCTCCTCTGCTCTCACAGAGTGCTTGTTTTGTCTGCACAGAGCAAGGGCCTATCACCATTCCCTGGATCCTTGGCCCCAAGGCTGCAGGGATTGAGGATCACATTCCATATGAGAAGGAAGACTGATTTCTGATGCTCATCAGACCCTCCCCAACCTGCTTTCTCAAGGAGGGGCTGTAACAGGTTACTCCAGGTCAGATCTCTGTCTGTGAATTCAGCCTCTGATACCTGAGCTAATGGCACCATTGACTGCTTTCTAAGACCCAAAATCTGTCCTATTTTAAATGGGCAGTGGTCTTATGGGTATTCTAGTGTCTTGAGGAATGATGATGTGGAAGAACATGGATCTCCATCTTGCAGAACCAGAATCCTTGAAAAACTTTTTAGTTGCACCTAAATCTCACATTACCTGTCTCTGCCTCAGGAAAAAAAATGATTTGTCCCTTTCTTTACTCCATGAATGCAATGGAAATTGCCTTTTTACTTGAGTTGGGTGGCATTGCCTCTATGTTCAGGGACATGAACTTTTGTGAACTCAGAGGCAAAGTGCAACTGGAGAGGAGGGTTACCAGAATTTACACAACATGGAGAGTGAGATCTCCAGTCTGTTTTCACTATAGAAAGTTCAGGAGGGTAACAAGCAGTCTTATAGTTGCCTGGCATGAAGTGATAAAATGTATCTTATTAAAACTGACAAACATGAGATTTATAAAAATAATATGGTTAAATGTGGGTTCCTTCCAGATCTTTCCACAAATCAAGAAATCTTGAAAACATATAAATATAATCTAATTATTTTCTTTGTGACATTTTCAAACTATGAAACCTTACTAATATTACAAGTTTTGAGGAAATCTGCAAAAACTAAATACAGATTCAAAAACAAGGATAAGAACACAAATACTTGGACATGAAATCAGCTAGGAGTACGAGAACATATGAAATAAAAATCTTATAATAAGTTGTTAAAATAAATTATATTTTAGTAGGTTATTGAGAAAAAGAATAATTAAAATTATCTAAAGTCCAGAAATAGAAAAGAATGCTATAACAGAAAGGTGCAGATCAAAAAGAATGCACATGGGTATTTAAACTAATATTGAAAATTTGAGTAAAAACTTTAGATTAAATTGAGGCAATTTAAGTGAATGTAGAGTGAAAATAGAATTTTTTAAAAAAGAAAATAAACAATAATAATGTATTCCATCATGTGGCTGTACCACATTTGTTTGTCAATTCCCGTGGTTAAAGAAATCTTGATTGTTTCCAGGTTTTGATGACAATGAATGAAACTAGAATGATCATTTGCATGTAGGTTTATTGTTGTCATTTATTTTTAAAGTAATTAGGTAAATGCATAGAAGCATATTTTCTGGGTTTTTTCATAAGACTAAGTTTAGCTTTGTAAGAAAGTTAAACTGTGTTCCCATGTGGCTGTGCCCCTTTGGATTCCTCCCCAGCAGTGGTGTTGGTGTGTTGGTCTGCATCCTCACCAGCAGGAGGAGTTTTCAGTTTTGTTTTGTTTTAATTTTATCCTTTCTAACACATGTGTAGTGGTGCCTCATTGTTGTTTTAATTTGCAATTCCCATAAGACAAATTATGTTGAGCATCTTTTCATATTCATTTTTTAAAAATTGACCAGGACTTTATATATAAAACTTTTACATTTGCAAAAATTAGAGTGGAATCATCTTTAAGTTGATCTTTTCTTCCACATTTGAAATGTTTTTCATCATTGTTAAAATTTCCTTGGATTTTTCAAAGTCATCTTGTTCAAAATTCTGCACCCGTTCTAGGTATATTCTTTCTGTTTAGCTGGGCCTTAGCAGGTAACTGTGGGGGAGGATGTTTAGGAATTAATCCTAGTGAAGGGTGGGAAGAAACACCCTGAATTCCATTTTGGACACAAACAACTGAATATATAAATTCCATGGAGGAGGTCTGGGCCATGTCTTTCTTGTCCACTGCTTTATTCCCTGTGCCAAGGCTGTGCCTGATAACACTGTGGGCACACCACAGCCATATCTGATAGTGGATTCAATCTCTTTTTGCCAGTTTCACTTTGAGCTTCTGTATGTTTTTCATTGATTTCCATTATTTCCATGAGAAATTCCCTGTCTATTTCATAATATGTACCATGGTGGATCTATATACTATGGAGTTTAGCTTGTAAGTTACAGTCCCTTGCTCAGGGGTCTAGAAGAGACTTATAGGCATCACTGACCCTTCTTAGGACTGACTGCTTCTCTGAGAAGGTCTTTTCAGTCTGGAACTCCTGGCCGGAGAAAGCTGCATGGACAAGATGATCTGTTGCTGGCACCTCTGCTGGAGCTCCATGATGTCAACACTGAAGGAACAGCTGCTGACCAGTCCAGCTCCACTCAGATGCCACCACCTCTTGAAGTTTATCAGCTGTCAGAGGAAACCATTTCTCATCCCTTCCCCTCTAATTTCCTTTTAATAGTACATTTTCACCTCTGTCTAATTTCTTTGACAGGGAGTCTGTGCAGTACAATTTTAACTGAACTGTTGGTGTTGTTATACTTGTTTCGTAAGAATTCTTTGTAGATTTTGTATATAAGCCCTTTGTCATATATGTGTATTTTGCAAGAATTTCCTTTCAGTGTATGGCTTGAAATTTCATTCCCTTTACAATGTCTTTAGTAGAGAATAATTATTTAATTTCAATAAAGTACATGTTATAATTTCTTCATAACTTATTCCTGTGGTATAACATCTAAATTCTTCACCAAACCCATGGATTCCTAGACATTCTTCCATGTTTTCCTGTACAATTTTTATAGTTCCGTGCTTTATATTTAGGCTTACGGGTCATTTTGTATTAATTTCTGTGAAAAGTTTGTGTCTCAGTTATATATTTATTTATTGCTCTATTTATTTATTTGCATTTGATTACAGCACCATTTGTTGAAAAGACAGTCTTCTCTCCTTTAAATTGCTTTAGTTTCTTGGTCAAAATTAGTTGATTGAAAACAACAAGACAGTTACATCCACCTGCCCTATGGGATTTAAGCCTCTTCTCAATCAGAATCAGAGTGGGTATCACCATACAAAAATCCTCATCATGAAGGAATGAACAAACATAAAGGGAGAATGAAACTATGGGCTGAAGTGGACATACTATTCTACCAATGGAAGAACTTGTATCATTGCTATGAAGGTAATGTCTATCAGAAGTTCTGAGGGGAAGTAGAGGGAAGAATAGGTGTAACATGGGGCATTTTGGGGGGCATTGGAATAGTCCTGCAAGACATTGAAATGATGAGTATAGGCCATTATACATTTTGTCAAAAACTATAAAATTTGTGGTGCAAAATATAAACTATAATATAAACGATAGACATGTTTAGTAGCAATTCTTCAATATTTGTTCATCAGTTGTAACAAATGTACCACACTAATGAAAGATGTTGTTAATGGGGAAATTTATGGTAAGGGGAGGGAATGCAGTATATAGGAATCCCCTATATTTTTATATGACATTTATGTAACCTAAAGCTTCTTTAAAATATCACTTGACTACATTTCTATTGATCAATATCTGCAATTTCTATTCTTTTACATTGATCAGTATGCCTGTTTTTCACCAATAACAAATTATCTTGTTTCTTGTAGGTTTACATTAAGTATTGAAATTGGGTTATGTGCTGCACTCCTTCACTATTGTGAGTGTGTATGTGGAATAACAGGAAGAAAATACCCCAATTGAGAAAGTTTCAGAGGTATGTCCTAGGTGGGAATCAAGGTTCAGCTAGTATAAGAAGATAAAAGGAATATTAAGAGATGCATTTGAGTTTATGTAGGTTTTGTCCTATTACTGACTGAAGTTTCCAGAAGGCACAATAGAAGGAATTTAAGAATAGGGAGGGAAAGGCAGGATGGAGTTAGAAGGGACTGTTGTGAGACCAGGGATATTAGAATCCAGGGAATGAGAGTGTAGACCATGGTTGGCTGAGCTGTTTTGGTGACTAACAGGCAGGCATAAAAGGTAAGGTGACTGTGTCTGGTATTCCCAGAGAGGAAATGATTTGTGTGGCTGTGAGTGTTGGGGGGAGGTAGAAGTTGTAGGTCTTGCCAGGAACTCACAGGTTCCTGGGTCCCCTGGTGGTTATGGCATGGGCTCAGAGTAGGGAGGTTTGGCAAGCTGAAGCCTTGCATTTCCCTTGTCACACTGCTTATGGCTTCTAGGCATCACTCTGACAGTAGGAGATGGTCTTGTTCAGACTTCTCTTCATATCAGGAAGTTTCTTGATACTGGTAATGAAGAGTTATTCTTCAATCTGGTTAATGTCCAAATACTTAAGAGGAAACTCCTTAACCTTTCTGACATATTAATGATACCCTGACCTGGGTCAAACCTTATAGTTAAGGCTTATTCTCTGATGTATAAATTCCTTAAATGAATTGAAGAGAGTTTTGAAAGATGCTGACCTATATCCATTCTAGTTTTGTGATAACCTGTATTTAATAAAACATACTTTTAATGTTATGCAATTTAAGATTTATCATTATTAAGTTAATGTTTCATGTTCCCTTTACCTGACTTCAGTACTTGCTGGAATGATTTGGCGAGGGTCATCTGTGGCTGATCTGATCATGTGAATCTAATGAAATGACTTTGAAGATTAGAGAGTAGAAATAGCAGACACAGCAGCTACCATAGTATGCCTGCTTTTCCACAGCTCTGGGCTATAGAGGAGTCCATAATGTCAGGGATTCTTAGTACCTCCTATGTGAACAGACTCTTTTACCAAAAAATCAAATAAACTAAAAATGAGAAAAATATTTATTTGAAGCTCAAAGCTGTATGCTCTGACATTAGCCTGTGCATAGTGACTGGGCTGTGGGTTCTGTAAATGGATCTGCAAGAGGGAAGGTGTCCACAAAGAGCAGCAGCAGAAGGCTGACTGATGGAATGGGCCATTGAGGCAGGAGAAGAGGAGCAGGGATGATCTGTGTCTTTGTCAATGTGGATCAGATCTAGTCTAAGAATGACTCAGATTGTTGAATTACAAATATGGAATATTGAGGACTTAAAAATAAAAGTAAATATTCTTATTAAATTTTTGCTTAATAAAAAGGGAAAAATTTTAGCAAGCTTAAAATTAAATTTTATAATGATATTTACACTATAATATATGAAGTTAAATTTCTTGATCATTTAAATCATGTCAGGACATAAACATTTACTATGCAGCATTCTTATCACAACATTATGAGGTCATGTTGTAAAGCTCCCTAAGGAAATGTAGCTATTTGTAAAGTTCAGGTTCCTTTAATAATTATCAAATTTCTTGGCTAAATAAAGAGAGGGAGGAGTTTCTTGTCCACTATTACTTTGCCTCTAGGTGGTATATTGCATTTACTGGAAACATGCATCAGCAATGTGCAAACATTCCTGAAGTGATTATGGAGTTGGCACTAATTCTTTGTTCTGGTAAGGTGCATGGAGTTCCCTTCTCTCTCCTGCATTCCTGCAGAGCACCTTATGTAAGATGTTGCTTTGAGGCTCGTAAGACACTCCTGCAACAGTAGGATCGGCACATCTGTCTTCTATTTGCATTGTGCCATGGAGTCCTAAGTGATGGGGCAAATGGACTCCATGGTAATTGATGCTCAAGGCTTACTCTCAGAGCCTTGCTGTACAGACTAGAGGCTGGTACATTGTCATGCAAGAGCAGAGGCCCTTCATCCATCTGCTCACCCAGATACAGACCATGGATACCATGTACTTTACAAGCAGGAATTATGTCTAACCTCTTTCAACCTAATTAGCAAATGTAGCAATACTCGAAATGCTTGTATGGTCCCCTTGGAATGTGTAATCGTAATTCTGACCATTCACTGATGACCACTGGATGTGGGCCCTACTGATTGCAGGTCCCCCTCAGAAGAGGGTCTCTCACTGGTTGACATGGGAGGAATGCTGAGGTGTGTGATTTGAAGGGCAGGGTAGGCAGGTCATTGGTGGGCACCAGATACCTCAAGACTCAGGGACATAGTCAAAGTCTTTTTGGTTTGTCACAGAACATCTGGAGTGGCCTAGATGGTGACCCTCCAAACACCACAGGGCAACTCATCTAGACTCTACATGCAAACTTTCATTATGTCCTTTATACAAATACTTTCTTTACAAACATAACACCCAAGGAGATCATAGACAAATTATTTTATGGGCAATTCACAAAATTAAAATATTCACATTTGCAACAAAATTGTTCTAAAACTTGACTTCATTTACAATTTAATCATATAAAATTAAACTTCTTTATGTGTGAAGATGAATACTATTTTTTTTTAGTATCCTAAGCTGCTTAATGTAAAATATTATTAAATCTTTTGACATAAACAATTGACATTTATTTGCTTATAATTAGAGCCTGGAAAAATATACAAATCAAGGTACCATCAATGTGATGCTTTCTTCCTGAAGACAGACTGTTAGTGATCTCTGGCTCCTTTGCCAAATGGTAAGCCTCATGGTGATGTCTGTCAGTACCTCTCTTCTCTTCCAGGTTTCATTAATTTCAATTTCTTGTTTTCATGGCTTTCTTTCTCTTTCTCTCTTAACCTCTGTATCCATTCCATTTACAAGGGACTCAGTAATAGGGTTAACACCAATCCTGAATAAGATGGATCACACTTTAACTGAAGTAGCATCATCAAAAGGTCATACTTACATAGGTATACACACACAAGAATGGATTAGATTTAAGAACATGTTTTTCTATGGTACATACAGATCCAAACCACCACACTGCATCCTCTGGAACCAAAAATACAGCTTCATTCTATATGCAAAATACACCAATTCTATCACAATATTCCAAAAGACGTCATTTCAGAAATAAACAAAATTACAAAGACTCATGGTTATGGATGTGTCTGTCCTGGGACACAGTTCCCTTCTATCTGTAGACCTGGGATGCTTAGAGAATAAGTTACATGCTTCCAGTATACAAAGGAGGGACCAGCATAGTATTAACACTCCAATTCATATAGGAAAATATTAGAAGGAACACAGAGGACATGGGTCCCAAATATTGCTTAAACCATGCAGGTCATACTCCATTGCATTTCAAGATCTGAGAGTTATCTATAGAACAATGTTTTGAAGGACCAGCAGCCCCAACTCTTCTATGTGTTTGTGCACTGGCTGTGCTCTCCATAAACACTATAGTGAAGGCTCCACATTCTGATAACTCTGGGATGATGGCCTGATCCTCTGCAATTTCCTGGGAATAGGCTCCACCTTCTGAGAAAAGAGTTTAGTGCAACCAAACTCTCTGCAATCCCCAGGAAATAATCTGAGGACACTGGAGTGTTAACACTTTTCCAGAACAATTGGGTAGAAGGTTGCCCTCTCCAAACTCTGGGGCAGGCTCACTTTATTCACATACACATAGGTGTCCCACTGTCCAGGTGGAAGAAAATGTCTTCAGCAGAACATAGCTTCCATGATTCTGCCATTTGAAGTGGTTTTCCCTTCAATTTGTCCCTTCTCTGTCTCATTTAGTCCAGGTTGACTATGGTCTGTTCATACAGACCTCACAAAAAACTTGTTGGAGTTTCATGTAGTACACAGGGGTCCAAACCATCAGACAAAATAACTTTCTATAGATCCTTCCTGGTAAATGAATTTCCAAGATTGGCTTGCACTGAAATGGCTGACTAGATCAATATTTACTTTAATCCTCACTCACATGGAGAACTATTCTCCCGCAACTCACCTTCCAGAATCTCAGAATTTTCCAAACCATCTATTTCTGATTTCTTTTTGACCTGGAGTTCAATTCCTCTTACACTTTACTATACATTGAGAAGAGAAACCAAGGTTCCCTTTCCACAATTAGCTTGGAAATCTCCTCAGCTACATTTCCAAGCTCATTGCTTTCAAATTCTGCCTTCCACATACATCAGAACTCAATTTTCCATGTTCTCTGCCAGTTTAAAATAAAGGCCACCTTTCTACCAATTTCCAACCATATATACACCATTTTTCCAAGGCTTCAGCAGAAGTACCTTTAGTGTCTATATTTCTACCAACAGTCTCTTCAAAGCTTTCTAGGCCTTTTCTATCAAGTACTTCACAATTCTTCCAACCTTGACCCATTATCCAATTCCAAAGCCATTTGCACCTTTTTGAGAATTACAATAACAGTACTCCACTCTCCTGTTACCAAAATCTGTTTTCATTTCCTAGGATGCTTAAGCAAATACCATGAAATAGTTTGGCTTATACAATAGGAATTTATTCACTTACTATTAGAATCCAGGAAAATATCTGAATAGTGACATCCCCAAGGCAATGTTTTCTTCCCAAAGACTGGCTGCTGTTGAACTTTGACTACTCTACCACATAACAAGGCATCTGCTGGTCTCTCCCTTAACTTCCCTTATCTTCCAAAAAGGACCTGTGTGTACCCTTCTGACTTCCATGAATGCACAAAGAACACCTAAACTGCCCCTGCCCCTGATACATCATATTTACATGATACATCACACTCACATGAGTCGGAGAGGTCACACACCCTGTTTCTGTGTCCTCATATACATATATACATATATATATATATTTAAATACAGTTGCCTCTAAAAGTCCCATTCTTTCTTATCCTATCCTGAACACACCTTGAGTGCAGAATTTTGTAACCTGGCTATTGAACATTGGTGATATAAATTAAATAATAAAGAAGATAAAGGGCACACATCAGTGGCACAGAGGGATTTGGGGAGGCAGTGACAAGAGGAGATCAGTACTCCATCCAGAAACTGATGTCACCAATTTGGTTGGGATGATTTGGAAATTAAGAGACTATCAGGAGACAAGTTCCAAGCAATCCCACAGTCAAAGAAGTTTGAGAGTGAAGGTGAAGAGAGAGAATTTAAGTGACAGAATGGTGTAGCTCTAGGGGGTAATCCAGAAATTCACACTAGCTTTGTGGAATAAAGATTTTATTGTCACATTAAGGAGCAATGGAGAAAGGAACTTTACCACCTCTTTCTGAAGCTTGGAGAACAATTTAATATCCTTGGAGGAGCCTGGACAAGTCTTGAAGCATAGAAGTATATAAACTGTTATTTTCTTTAAATACATTTTTCTCATTAGTTGTCTTCAGGAACTATTCTTAGAATGCCCAGTCCAAGCAGTTCCTTATCTACCATCATGTAGTGCTCCGTGTTCTCAGAGGAAAAGAAGGAAGAAGGGGAAATCCTGGCACAGACTTAGGTGCAACATCTAGGTGGCCTACTTTGCTCTATCTCTTGTATGTGACTTCAAGAACCAGATACCTGTATTAATTTAAAGCAATATTAATTATCATTGTGTTATATACAACATGATCATTGTATCACATGCAAACATGGGTTTTCAATATCTATATTTATATCTATATCTGAATCTATATCTATTTTTATTTCCACAAATGGGGAAATTCTGAGTTTGAATCTTGGATACATGCATACATCATAGCACTGCTCAGAAAAGATGCAATAGCTGGTATCTGGGGGTTACATTTTGTGGAGCAAGCAGAGGGAACAATAGACAAGGTCAGGAAATTTCTCATCAGTCTCTGCACCTACCCCTGAGGTTATCCCAAGATCACACTTATTGTGTGGCAAGACTTCTTCAGTCCAGCCCTGCCTGAGGAAGTTTGAGACTGGGATCACTTGATTTCCCCTCACTTTGCTGCTTGCATATTAATTAACACATGGCATATCCTCAGCTCTCAGGCTGTTCACCTTTAAATAAACTAAAGAATTTGTTCCTGATGATGCTGAGTCAGGAAAGAAATGTTGTGTTGTTGTTTCTGCTTCTACCACTCCATGATGCACTGACCCACTCCAAGTCTTCCTAAAGTCTGGCAGATTCAGCTCATATGATGGCTCATTAAAGAGATTCCTGAGGCTGTACTGGTGAGGGACAGGGGATGAGAGGGCTTCAACAAGCCAGGTCCCAACTCCTGGAACTGCACCTGGAACAAGGAGAACCTTGGTGAGTCAGGTGCTCAGATGCATCTCCCCATTAACTTCATGTTTGATTCCCTGAGGCACTCACATCTGGGAGCTGCCACCAGAAAGAGGAAGAACTCCAAGGGTTTCATATTCTTGTCAAAGAGTTCCATGGTGCCCAGGAAATGTATTCCGGATTAAGGATGAAACTGAATTTAAATACATGTTTGCTGTGGTTTTATCTGGTTACCTAAGTGACAATTTGCAGGTGTGAAGTGCCTTTCTATGTAGAGATTAAAGGGGAGTGGGGAGTTTCATCCTTTTTGCTAACTTCAGAGGAGGATGCTGGATATGTGGCATTCTCCCCGTTTCACTAAGTCCAGGGTGTTTTCATTCCAGGGCAGAAATTTGCTGTAAGAGCTTATCAGGGAGCCAAATATGGCAGAAGGTCAATTATGACATTGATAATAGGTCCAATATGTCTCTACTCCCATGGGATGCATTTAAATATCCAATATCTACCTCAAATTCAGGGCCCTTGAATTTTTAAGAAACTCATTTTGATAATTTTTTCTCTTCTATTACCACAAGTTTTTGATATATCCCAAAATTTTGAGAGAGCAAGAAAATGTAGCAATTGCAGTTAATTCAAATTCAACTGTGAGAAATCATTTTTGCGGTGAATTGGAATGGTTATCAGTAAATCATTAAATTGGGAGAAGACAACAATAACCCAAACATCTTCATCCCTGGGCATATTCAAGGTTTCCTGTGCAGTTAAATTAAGTAGTGTAAGCCTGTTAATAAGTTTATTTTTGGCATATGATGAACATTTATACTTAGATGGTAATCATTCACACTGTTGTTCAGTTCACACACAGCCTCGTAATCATGTTTTTCCTTGTGCATCCTGCATATCTACAAGAAATTCTGGACCTAGTGCTCTCTCCTTGTGCTTCCACCACTCCACGTACCCTCCTCAGGATTAAAATAGTGACAGGTAGTAGGAGGTTTTCAACCCCATATATGTTGGGTCAGCATTTTTTTTCTTCATGAACCACTCATGTAAACTAGAAGGGTCCAGTGCTGGCATTCTGGATTATGAAATTTTGGGTTCAGTGAACTGGTTTCCATTTTCTCAAGTAAAATAATATGCAAGACTCTTGTCAAACTGCACAGTGGATGGTATGCAGAATGGTTGAGTTCACCAAGGCTTGAGGCAATCTCTTTGCCCAGGAAGCATTTCTTTTTGAAAAATCACCTGAGGGATGATCTCCCGAGACCCCATGTCACTGAATCCTGGAATTGTGGCTGAGATCCATAAGTCAGTATTGGTGGAGATAACAGCACAGCCCCATCCTTGCTCTGCAACCCTGAATATGTGACCTCATTTTTTTGTTCTTCAGGCAGAGAAAAGGTATTTTGGGAATTTTGGAAGTAACATTTTGCATGAATCTAGAAGTTTCCAGGCCTGTTAGATGTTAGCATCACTGTCATTAGTGTTATTATCCTTCCTGGAACTAGAATGGATTTCTAAGAATGCTCATCTGCATGAAGATTACACACTCTGTTTCTGCCCTGATTTGTCACAGAAGCATGACTAGGAGAAGTCAATCCCTCTCCACTTCATTATCAACACATGTACATTGACTTATCTAGATATATTTATCTCTGAAAATCCCTTTACTCTGTTTTATTTCATGAGCACAGCCTTAAATGTAGCATATTTAAAGCTGGGTATACAATAATATTATTCATTTAAATTATATAATATATTTAATGTCTGATTGTAGGTTATAGGAAAGTCAAAAGAAGTAGGATAAGCTGGAATACCTGGACAAATCTGAAACCATCTTTAAACATTTAGGTAAGTGGGCTAAACTACTGTGGGACAATGGGAGAGAAGAGATGGCATTCCACATCTAGAGCAAGGTTGCCCAGACACAGGAGAATCTTCCTGGGTGTAATGTACAGAGGAAACATGAGAGAAAATGCCATACATTATTGTATTGTATGATGTGAGTGAATATATAGATGAGTTGTGGGGATCTATTCTTCCCAGGAAAGAAATATTAGGCCAGGCCTAAAAGAGCTTAGGATTTTTGTATAGATTATTAATCTCAACATTGGGTTGAACCTAGAAAATAGTAAAAGATTGGTGGGAAGACCTGAAAGAAATTAACAATTTGTGACTTGAGAAAAAAGGTAGCAAATGTTTAAAGTAGATGCCATTGAAGTTACCAGTGATGAACACAGAGGAACCAAACATCATGAGAAGAGGAGGGAAAAATATTCTTAGGTTTAAGTTAGAAGCTCATATGATGCCTTCTTGTTCCCTTGCAAAGAAGTGAGAACTAAGCATGGTGTGAGAATAAAATGAAAGTGGAGTCCAAATGTTTGATGATAATTGTGTACTATTATTGGCGTAATTTTGAACAATGTCAGAATGAACCTAAGAAAAAACTTAAGAGAGAACTTAAGCAGTTTCTTAGTATTATTCAATTAAGTTTAATTTGGTGTTGCTCTATATATAAGGCATCATTCTAATCATTTTTATATTTGTTAGTCTCTTAAGGAAGTCTATGTTCAAACAATAGGAGTATAGAAGAACGTAATCCATATGTAAAAATTTTTCGATGATGCAGTCCATTAAGTTTTGAGGTAGTCAATTTTGTTTTACAGAAAATCTGTTACTGGAAATGTGGATACTGATTTGAAAGGAGACCCAGAATTTAAAATAAGTCAATATCTACAGAAACAACATAATTTTCCTTGGTCATTGATTTAAAAACCACAGTTTAATCCAAATAACATCTCCTCATAGGAGCTAATTCATCTCAATTCATAAGTTAAAATATCATAAGCCTTATTGATGCAATTCCATTCTTACCAAAAGAGATCCTATTCTTAGGAACATGGGTCATAGTTCCAGAAAATGAAGCAGGAGAGAAGGACTGTTTGTGGCATTCTTATTGCCTCCAAGAGCATTACGAAAGAAATGTTCCCAAAGATCCCCAGTTCATTTTTATATGTGCATGTGACCCTTGGTGTTGCTGTCACCATGACTGTCCATGATGGCAATAAACTGGAGGAGAGCACTGACAAGCTCAAGGTATCAGAGAGGAAAATTGGGGAAATAAATGACCTGAGTACATGCATGTTTGGATTCACCAGATTAAATTCACTCACACTCAGTGTACTTGTTTCATTGGATAGTGAATTGCCTTGTTACTTAGTAATTCTCAGTCTTCCCTTTACTTTCTGATGAAATAGCCAAGGATAAAACTAGAGAGATATCAAGATAAAGTAACAGTTTAGAAAATTATCTTGAGATCCAAATAAGCATGTGGTAAGCAGGAGAGAGGAAAGTAGATTTGGATGGATCCCAATCTTGTGTTCAAAGAGGAGGATTCTTATTTAGGGAAATAGGTGCTGGAGCAAATAATATAGTTTGGTTGGGAGTGAGATGACATTGACAAGGTTTAGCAGAAGCAGATATCACTGGAAAGCAAGAGGAATGGTGAAGCAGGCTTCATACAAGAAATCAATAGACAGAAATGGAAACTGGCATGGACACTGATACCCCAGGATGGCTGCTGGAAGACCCTAGCAAGATTTCTGCCACCCAGAATGAGATTCCCAGGAGAATCTCAGGATATTCTCCTGGGACATTATCATTGGCCCAACCTGGGGAATTGATGGATAGGGTAATCAATTAAAACAGCAAACACATGGGGCTCCTCTCATGCCATTAGCAAAGGGGTGGAATAATTAACAGTTTAAAAGCAGGCACATAGGTCAAATCTCCCCTGCTCCTGCTCCTACTCCCTGTTCCCTGCTCTCACTCCTGCCTCCCACCCTGCTGCTCTCATCCTTTGTGGCTTCTGAACCCTGCTCTCACCATTCGCCCCCCCCCCTGTGTGGATCAACATGTAAGTAAAACCTGGGCATTTATAATCTATAATGGGAAATTGTAGTTTATAAATCAGCTCTCTTTATCATTATTCAGCCCATTACCCTCTACCAGGGATCCGTGATCTGTTATTTTCTTCCATTTCTCTTCCCTCCCTACCTTAATACATTACTGGCCTAACTAACTTGATGTGCTATGAAATTCATTTCTGCAGCATGAATCAAGAACCTAGATTAAATCCAGTAACAATGGGACATATGATAGTTTGGTTCATGTGCCAACTTGTCAACTTTATGGTGTCAAGTTGTCTGTCTCAACAAATGTTGGCCTGATCATTACTGTGAGGATAGTTTATGGATTTACATCATCAGTGTTTTGATTGATTCTATGTCTGATTATATCTATAACCAACTGAAAAGATTCCTTTCAACAATAAGAGAAGTCACATTCAATCAGTTGAAGTACTAAAAAAAAGAAAATCATGCTTTCTGTAGCCAGAAGGGAGAATTTCCAATCTTTACTTCAAAAAAATGCTGATCTTGGGGAATACATTGAAAGCTTTCCTTGGAATTCCCAGCTAGCAGCCTGCTCTACATAATTTCTATTTGACTATCCTCACAATAACAGGAGCCAATTACTACTTTAAAAATCTTAAAACATTTACATATATTTATGTATTACATTTATCCTTTCAGTTGTGTTTCCCTTGATAATCCTGACTAATGGAAGACATAAGTTACTCCCATGAGGGAAAGTGAGGAAACAGCAGTATGGAGTGTAAGAACAAGACCCAAACAGAGCACAAGTATTACTAGTTATTAATGAGAAAATTAGAAGCCAGCTTTTCTAAGGTCATCACAGAATCAGAGTAGGCTTGAAATAAGCTGTTGAGAGAAAACTGAAAAGTCAGGGGGACATAGGTGTATGGCATAAGTCAGGGACAATCACTAAAGTTTCTGAGGTTGTACGATATTTATTTTAGAGGAACATCAAAGAGAAATGATTAAAAGGAACTCCACCATCACCATTTCCTTCTTAAGCAAGGGGCATGAGAGCAGATTTACCTTTAAAAGAGGCTGGGATGATATTATTTTATGGAGCTGGAAAGGAATATAAGCCAAAATGTGAATGATGTACAAAGATAATCATGTAAATTATTTCCTGAAAATGGAAAGAAAGAAGGATGATGATGGAAGTGTATGGATGATGGGCTTGAGTAAGAGCAGTTTGAGAAGTCACAGGACAGGAAAGATGTTCACTGGAGGATATGCTGGAGCTCATCAGGTCATCAGGTCACTATGAAAATATTCCCTTGGTCTTTGAATGGTGTTTAATGAATCAAGGCTTATATTGGAAAACTAGCATCTGGAACTGTGGCCTCACCTTTCCTATAATTCTTACCTACATTTTGAAGTTCATAATAATCATAAATCAAGAGATAGAGAAGTAAAAGAAAAGTTTCCACATGTAAATCACAATGCATGTCTATGCTTGGATACAAGAAATGTGTTGCCAGTCAGGATGTTCCAGCAAAAGAAGCCTCATGGAAATGGGCAGCCCTGTGATAGGATCAGAATGGAACTGAAACTTCAGTATATAATGAATAACTGATATTATCTTCCCCTATCTTTCATACTGAAAAATGAGACAAGGATGGGTCAGGCCTACTCACGTTTACTGTGCCAACTCCATGGCCATCCAACCCATTCCCATATTTCCCAGCACCCCCAAGGTGTGTCCACCTGGACAGTGGCCCATTGATCCTCCATAGTGTTGTAGTCACCAATGACAGATTTCCAGAATTTGCCTGGGAAGTAAAAAATGTCTGAGTTAAGTTTCATGATTTAAGTCATCCTTCTCCCCTAGTATTAACTCCACTGCCTTCTCCTGGACCCTGAACAGGGGAGTTGAATCTTGAAAAGTGCCTAGAATATCCATCATCCTACAAAATAAAGCTTTTATTGTCATTATTAGAATATAAGGAATTGTAAGGGTGATGTGAACCTAAAATATAATCTGATAAAGTGACAGTATGATATAGCTTAATTAACACCTGAGACATGAAGGTGGAGAAGGTTCTGTCCAGTTAGCCTGTGCCTCTCAACAATGTTGTCAGCAAATTTTGGGAACACCAGAAGATGTGATAGATTTGGAGGGCTTCACCTATGAATACAGTACTCCAAGCAGGGTTCTTAGAACTGTCTTAAGTAATGGCTGCATCCAAATTTGCCTACCCTTGGGGGACAGCTAAGGAAGCCCCACATAGAATGTGTTTATCCACATTGCAGCAGTTAGGCTTACTTTAAATTTTATTTAACTCCTGTTCAATCTCCCCTGTGGTATTAACACATGGGACTGTTAACAATCGCACATCTGCATCCTTTTTGAGCTAAGAGAAAATTTAAAGCAATGTGACTATCAGACACTATTTTGGGTAGAGAGTGTCATGATTTTTTCTTAGCTTGGAGGGCACATGTTGTGGACTCAGCAATGCCAACCAATGTGGTTGACAAGATTGCATATCATATGTTCATTGGTGAACAAAAAGGAAATATATGTGAAACATTTGCCCATTTCATTGAATCAAGATTTGGTGCATCTCAACAGGATACAGAGGAAGAATGCACAGCTAATGTATGTGACATTATTTTTGCCATGGGACATCCTGATGTCAGTCCAAATCTTAGCAAGCAAATATAAGCTTCTTATGCATCAATCTAGACTTAGCAGAAAGAAAAGAGAGAGAGTGAGGAGTCAGATGGCAGGTTTACCTATTGGTCAGGTCCCCTGATGCCACAATAGTCAGGGTCAGTCATCCTTCCAGGTCACTGCTAGGTCAAATCTGCAGTAAATAGGAGAAGGGAAGAGCAACTAGGTCTCACAGGGTGGCCATGCAAACTTGTCCCATGGGAGACACTTCTTTCAGTCTATTTGCAGTAAGATTTTCCCTCCAAGACCACCCTTTCTGTCTTCCCCTTTCCATGGACTACAAGGTCAGCAATTTCCCGCTCTTACTGCCTTACCGAGGTCTTCCAGTCCACTTCTACCCCTTCTTGATATTGGGTCAGGACTTCTCCAAGGTGTCCCATGACAATACTCAAGGGGAGTGGTGGACCAACCATTGGTAGGCATTACTAACTTCCAGTATGTGTGCGTCATATCCTGTGGGTCCCTCCCTTTGGATTTTTTGCCTGATGTGTGTTATGCACTTCTAGACACTTCCATTGTCCTATCAGTACACCTGCTGGCCCTAAAATCCCACCATCTTGAGAATAATGTGAAAGGTATAATTGGATAAAAAGCAAGATGATCCTCTGACAGTGGCTGGAAAGGAGAGTCCAAAGTGGTATGTCCTTGCTCCCCTTTTAGGGTCAATCCCCATCATGATGGGTATAAGGACATATGTGAAGAAAAGCCTGTATCCCTCTTCCAACCTTGTCTCCTCCTCCAGGTAGGAAGCAAGATAAGACTGAGTTTCCCTTCTAGGGAACTGCTGAGTTCACTTTCCAAATGACCAGAGGAAGGTGCACAGCCCAAGAAGTAAGAGAGCAGTCCATATGTAGACATCAAAATTCCACTTTAGGTGGCCATTAAATTTTCTGAAAATGGGCTGCCTGTGCCTTGTAAGACCCATCTGTTGTGGTAAAAAAATTAGATTCTGAGAAACCCAAACAGCACTCAGAGAGATGGAGGAACAAAGATTTTATTACATGTGAGCCCAGAGGAAAATCCGGTCTCCAAAATCTGAGCCCTGAGTTTCGACTTTCATGAGTTTATCTGGGACTTTACATGAGAAAATTCTTAAGCAAGTGGGTAGGTGGGGGTTAAAAAAGTAGAAGTTGTGAGTTTAGCTTATCTTCCTAAATCAGAGGGCTTTTAGGGGAAAGAAGTCCTTATCTATTGAAAGTTGTAAAATTCCAGCTGAAAGGGGTGGGCAGGGAGTGCTTATCTTCCTAAAGATGTGGATTCCATGGAGAAAGGTAGGAGGGTGCTAATCTTCCTAAAGCTGTGGGTTACTGTTGAGGGGTAGGAACAGGCTGCAGCACTTTCTTCATCATTCCCCTTTTGATACCCATATAATTCCTTATGGGGCATCATCTCCTAACATGGGGAAGTTTTTATATTCCCCATGGGCTGATATTTAACATGAGACATTACTTGGTATTTTAAGATGTTTAGGCAGGAAGTGATGTATCATATTAGGTACCATAGAACACATGGCCCAAAAGTTAAGAGGAAGAAGACTGAGGCTATTACTGACATGAATGGCAAAATCCAAGAAAGGAGATACTGGAAGTAGTTCCCATTGGCAGATGTCTAGTATTCATGGTTTAAGCAGTCTTTGGCTCATTCTTTTAGCAGGGTTACCTTGTCCCTAACTATCACTGAGGAATTTGCATAGAAACATCATTCTTCTCCCAGGGTCTGGCAGATTCCCCCTGAACCTGTGGTGAGCAAGTCTAATACTCACCTGTTTTGAAAGCTACTTCTGCTAATGAGTCTCTCTGGTCTAACAACCCATTGAGAGCCCCCAATATTTCTTTGAGGTCACTTGATGTTTCCCATGCTAGGGTTTGTATGCCCTCCTGGCCAATTGTGAGTGAGGCCCCTGCTACTGATGTGCTTCTGACTACTCCTAGTCCTAAGAGTAGTGGAATTGCCTATATTGCTTATTTGGCTTGGGAGAGCTCTCCAGGCAATTCTCCATACACTGAGAATGATAGTACTGACCAAGCCTGGTATCAAATGCCCTGGCCACCCTGGGGTAGGCTGTTGGTGTTCAAGAACTGGGTCTGTGAAAACGGTGCTGCAGATGAGAAAGAAAGAATAAGACAAAGAGAAGAAAAACTGGGATCAGGGGACTCTCCGTCTGATATGCAGAGAAGAGCCCAGCCACCTCATAAAGTGTGGCTTTT
>JAKSZT010054553.1:1487804-1499786 GCA_026826555.1 Tolypeutes matacus
CTATGAGCCAACTGTGCCTGGAATCTTGGTGGAGCTGCAACTCCTACTCTACAGCTCAATGGACTCACCCAAGTCACCTGGCGAGGAGACGATGATGGGCAATGGCCATCCCAGGGAATGGAGAGAGCCTGCAGCTGCAGGCAGGATAATCCCATTCACTGTATCCATGGGATATAAGCCCTCTCTCACTTGGAGGTGGAGTGGACATCACCATCCCTGTCCCCTCAGGATTGGGGGAAGAGCTATGGACTAGAGTATACATATTGTGATTTAAGCAATGGAAGTAATTATAACAGTGAGGTGGAGGTGGTGGCCACTGGATGCTTTTGGGGCAGGGAGGGGAATGGCAGTTGAAATACAGGGGCTTTTTCAGGTCTTGGGCATTGTCCTGAGTGGCATTGCGGCAATGGATATAGGCCATTTTACATCAGCATATACCATGCAGAACTGTGTAGGAAAGAGTGTGGTCTATGATGTGAACTGTGGTCTATGCTTAGTGGCAAGGCCCCAGGATGTGTATATCCATTGTGGGTGATGTGCCACACTCATGAAGGATGTTTGTGTAGGATGTTGTGGGAGGTGTGTGAGGTGGAGATCATGTGAATCCTGTAATTTCTGTGTAATATTTAGGTAATCTAAGTACCTTTTAAAAAAATGTATATATATATATATATATATTTAAAAGATGTACAATTTTAATCGCTTTAAAGATTTAATATACACAATGAAAATTTACCTTATTAGCATTCATACTTATTAATATATATTCTTATTTAATTTTTGGCCATTTGAATAGAGCACTTTTAAGAATTTCCATTCATCAATTTAATATTACCATCCAGAGGTATTAAGATATACACTGAACAAACATACAAATGCAAAAATAGTTAAGACACACTGAAAGAAACATAAAATTTATTAACTTGACTCATAATTCTTACTGCTTTGGTGTGGCTATTTTTAGAATTTTCATTATTTTATATCTTTGATTTTACTGTTTTAAGATTTAAACCCTTTTACTAGCAATCAGCAAGTTAGGAATATTTGAGCATTATAAGTTCAGTTAAGCTTTAATTCAGCATTTTAGACAGACATGTATTTAACACATATTTTGGATCGTTGTTTTCTAGGAGTACACTTAGAAAGACAGGAGTTAGCTAAAAGCTTACTTGTAAGAGGTAAGCAATTGTAAGTTTGTTAGGATTATTAGGGACAGCTGGGTATTGAAATTTTTTATAAGATGAGAAGGATCAGAGGAATAGGATCTGAGATGATGTTTGATTTGGGAGCGATCAGAGAGGGAGAAGGGGACATGAATGAGAATAATGCTTTCAGCCTGGGCCACTTTCTGTAGAGGGAGGAGAGAACATGGGGTAGAAGTCTGGAGAGCAGGTAGTTGTTCTCAAGGGTGGTTGTGGGTGGAGAAAGAAGCAAGCCCAGGGAGAGGTGTGGGGGAAGGGAAGGAGGATGGAGCAGCTTCAGGGGGTGTTGATGAGGCTTATGGTGGTGGAGAAGGAATGTGATGGGAGGGATCAGAGCCAGAAGAAGGTTTTCTGTGTGTGGAAGTTGGGGAGGTGTAGGGGGAAGGAAGCAGCAGCCCTGGAGCCTGTATGAGGAGGTCTGGGAAGATCCTGGTCTTCCAGATTGAAGTCAAGATTCTCAGAGGTTGTAGGAGGTGTCAGAGAGGAGGGAGAAGGAAAGTTTTTGAGAGGGTTTTTGGTGTAAAAGAAGGATCTGATAAGATGAACAGGATTGGCAAAGGGAGGGATGATTTCAAAAGAAAAAATGCATGAATATAAAGAATTTCTGATCACTTGCCAATGCACTGGCTGAAATTCTCTAAGTCTCAGAGAATTTGGAAATTGAAAGTGCCATTCTCTGGTGATTGACTTTCATTTTCCAATTTACATTGTGGGCACACAGAGGTCAAATAGAAAATGAGCTTTTTAGGTCTGATGTCTCCTTCTGGGTTCAGAGTTTTAAGGCTATGAAGCAGACAACCCAGAGGCAAGGTTTTTTGGGGAATGGCCAAAATTGAATTCCCCTGTTTAGGAGGTGTGCCTCAGACTAAGGATCTCTAAAAAGGAAAGAACAGGGGATATTCCAAGTGAGACAGGAATCCCTGAATCAGTCAGAAATCACCCAATGAAATAAGACACTGTGCGTTAAGCCAGGCATATCTGGAGCCAAGTGGTCTCTTCCCACAAGGATGCAGACATACCACCCACTGTGGCCCTTGGGGACAGTGAGGATCACTGACCTAGCACTAGGGATTTTTTGGTGGGATGTCCTGGACAATGGGAAAGAGAGAGAGGCAGCAGGATCCTCCAGAATAGAAATCCTTGACTCACCCAGCTATGATTTGGTTTCTGGTGTTGGATGGGTTCTCTCAGCAGTGGCAGGGTGGAGATTTCTCACCAATCAGTCAGTCTCAGTAATCCCAGACCCAGTTTTTTTTGGCACCATATGTTAGAGAAAAATGGCACTCACTGGATGCAGGGACTGATGATTGCAGGCAGAAAGTTTATTGGGAAGGTCTCCCAATGGAAGGGATCTAAAGAATAGACTTCAGCACTCCTGCTAGCATGGCAATGGTCCCAAGAGAGACTTCAGCCCACCCATGGAAGGTGGTGTGTATGAATTAATACATTACATCAATAGGTGGGGAAACTGAGTACAGCCTGGGGACAAATGGCCAGGGGGGAGTGGGCTAGGAGGTCTTGGAATGTAGGATGGGTTGGGCAGTGAGTGATGGCCCTTATCTGCTCCATTTTATTTATTCTTGGGAGGGGATGAGCTGCCCCAAGTCTATGGTTTGCTCAATTGGTTAGATGGGTTATGGCTGGAGGATGCCTTTTCCCAAACTATGCCACAGGGACATTGATTCAAGGTCCTATGACCTCTCAATCATTGCAAACTTTGTAAGGGGAAAACTCTAACAATAATAATAAACAAAAAATAAACAAAACTCATCACTTCTCAATCTCTCTATTCTTTCCCTATCATACATATCTGCTATTCTTTTTTTCTTATCTCTAGTATATTTGTATTTATATTTTGTAAAAACAGTCTTATATACGCAATATCACCCATATTCATGTTTTAAATTAGGTTTTACTATTTTATACGGTCCCTTGTTTCAGATTTTAGCTTTCCTTCTAGTAATGTACATGACCTTAGACTTTCCCTTTCAGCCACTGTAATACCCATATAATAGCTCTGCAAGTTGCAAATATCATGATGTGCTCTCACCATTTTTATTCATTTCCAAAGATTTACAAACAATAGTTTTATCAATTCTTCACAGATTACCACTCAGCTTTCCATTCTCATACCCTCCTTCTATTTCCTCGTGAAATATATTCTAATTATTAACTCCATGAATTTACACAATATATTTAGTTCATAATAGTACAATCATATGGTATTTGTCCTTTTTGTGTCTGGTTTGCTTTACTCAACACAATGTCCTCCAAGTTCGTCCATATTCTCATATGCACCATGACTTCATTTCTTCTTACTGCTGCATAATATTCCATCATGTGCATAAACCACAGTTTGTTTACCCATTTTTCAGTTGATGGACACCTGGGTCATTTCCAACTTTTGGCTATCATGAATAACACTGGTAGGAACATCAGCATGCAGATGTCTATTCCTGTCACTGCTCTCAGTTCTTCTGGGTATATACCTGTGTCACATGTCCAGTCTATATTTAACTTCCTTAGGAGCTGCCAAAAAGTCCTCCACAGTGGTTGTACCATTCTACATTTCCAACAACAGCAAATAAGCTTTCCTATGTCTCCACATTCTCTCCAACATTTACAACTTTTTAATAACAGCCAGTCTAATAGGTGTGAAATGTTATCTCATTGTAGTTTTTATTTGCATTTCCCTAATTGCTAGTGACATTGAACATTTTTATGTGTTTCTTTACCATTTATATTTCTTCCTTGGACAATTGTCTTTTCAAATTTTTGCCCATTTTAAACAAGTAGTTTGTCTTTTTATTATTCAGTTGTGATCTCTTTGTATACCTTCAATATTAAACCCTTATCAGATATGTGATTGCAAAATATTTTCTCCCATTGAGTTGGCTGTGTTTTCACCCTTTTGAAAAAATCCTTTGAGATGAAAAAGTGTTTAATTTTGAGGAGGTCCTATTTATTTATAAAGTTTATGTATATAGTTTCTTTTGGAAGTGATGAAAACATACTAATATTGACTCTGGTGATGGTGGCATATATTTATGGAATATAATAAAAAACATCTATATTATTTTAAATAGGTAAACTTTATAGTATGTGGTTTATATATCAATTCTACTATTAATAAAAGAAAATTAATAGTTGTCTGGAGAGGAAGAAGCAAGAGATAGGGCTTACAGGATACTCAGTGAAAACTTTTCGGAGCTTATTATCAGGTTTAAAGTGATGTTACAGGGGTGCATGTATATATAAATAGTTATCAAATTGTACATTTAAATATGTGAAGGTTAGTATATATCAAGTATACTTCAAAAATGGTGTTAAAAACTGGCAAATGGATTGGTTGTTAGGCTGGCGAGATAGAGAGGTAGACAAACACTTGTGAAAAGTCAGAAACTCCTTTAAATATATCTGTTTGAACTCTGGTTCTTTCTGCATTCTGTAAGTTAACAGTAGTATGAAGCAATCCAGTGTTCCCATTAAATAAAGATGGGCATTGCAAATTCCACAAGGCCTGTCCCACTTCCCACTCTGTTTTGGAGCTCATTCTGGAGAGTTCAATAATGGGGCTCACTCTCATCAAACATGATTTTTGAAATGTTGCCCAACACTTCCATGCTTCTGTTTGATATTTTACATCTGCAAAATTGAGGTAACACTGACATCTCCTTTAGATAGTTTCTGTACATATGTATAAATGAAATAAGATCAGGGTTCTATATGTTTAGTCAAACAACATCACATAATAAGAAATCATATTGTCCCAAATGCTATCATTGCCTCCCAACTCCCCCAGGAAGTGCTCTGGGCACTTCCCTTTCCCAAGGCTCCAACCCCAGAGCTTGCTACATCTTAAGAGGACTTGCAAATAGGTTCTCTCCATTTGCTGGTATAAACCAACCCAGCCCAGAGCCTTCAGATCTAGGAGAGGAGCCCCAGCTCTAGGATTCCCATTGTGCTCTCATTAGGTGAACCGGACTGAACACAGAGGAATTAACTTGGAGTTAGGGCCAAGCTGGGTTTTCCTTATCCCCATTTTATAAGGTCATTTTATGGAGAACCAGAATGATTAGGAAAATGAGTTGATTTGAGTGCAAGAAACAGTGGCTATGTGTGGCTGTTTTCCTGTCCAGAATGGCTTTGCTTGCAAGTATCCAGATGGTGAAGTCTGGGTGAGGTTGCATGCAGGCAGGTGTCTCCTCTCCTTGGCAGACCCTGGATACACCTCCAGTAACTAACACATGAACTGAGACACTCAGGCTACAAGGAAGGGATAGAGAGTATCTCAAACATTAGCAATTGCTGCTCCTATCACACACAAGGCTGACCTGGGAAGGGCCAACTCGCCATCTCAGGGGCTTTGACAGGAACATGCTGTGTCTGCAGATGGACAGTCTGAGAACTGAGATTTCAGCACTGTATAGCTGAGCAAGAGACAGTGAGGCGGTCAGTGAGAGTCCAGACTCAATCCACTTTGCAGGGCAGCTGGAGGGTTCTGGGCTGCAGGGGTGATCAGGAACCACTGGACATGGGTCTCAGCCACAGGAACAGGAGCAGAGGGAGCATAAGGGCTGGTTTCATCTTCGGTCTGAGGCTTCCTTTATATGCACAAGCTTCCCTTAGGAAGCTCTTTATATTTAGGTTTGTGTCCCTTCCATTGAAGTGTCTGAATAAGGAAGGTTTCATTGTAGCAAGAGGGAAATTCTCACATACAGATTGTCCCTTTTGGAGGCACAAAGGGCTCTGCCAGTGGTCACCAGGATCAAAACTGAGTCATCTTGGAACAGTCTGGTGAGTCTTTTCCAATCAGACTAAAGAAGAGACCTCAATGGGATTCCCTGATTAGGACAGTTTTTGCTATTTAGGTTAGAACAAGGAGAGAGGCTATGCCAGGGTCAATATATTATAAACCATAGTGGATTTCACATCTGATTGTCCTCACTCAAAGTGTGCATGTCAGACTCAGCATTTTCTTTCTCCCAGGTTTGACAAGGCCACCATCATGTTCTTGGTCCAAAATTACCCATCAAATGAGTCCTGCATCTTCCAGGACCTGGTCAGCATTAATGTTTCTTCCAAACTTGGGCCTTGGCTCAGAGAAGCCCTGCGGTCTCCTGCCTTTCTCACAACATTAGGATGATCTCATGTGATGGAGCAAGGGGTGCATTCTCGGGGCCAGCACACTATGTACTGCTTTTAATACAAGAAAACATATTTTTATTTCATTCTTTTTCATGAGAAGTACATAAATAACCTATTTGTAAATACAGGATTTATGCTTAATTTAATAAAATGCTCTAGGTAAACTCCTGAGTGTTCTGGGCACTGGGCCCAGATCCCACTGCAGGGTGAGGACAGGAATCTCCAGGCTACAGGGGAGGGAGGACAGGGAGTGGTAGGGGAGGTGAGGGGGGTTACTGGCAGGACCCAGGCTTCCTTATCCTAGTGGCAGCCCATGTCTCTTTTCTCATTCTGTGATCCTGTCAGCTTGGGAAGAACCTCTTAATTTATCTGTGATATATTAATGAATGACCAGGCATGAGGTTGTGGGACTTCACTTCTGAGACTTCTCCTTTGGAAATACCTCTGGAGAGTCCAACCCTGCCCCTGGTTGCCTGCTGCTCCCTCCACAGATTATTAACCTCCTATACTGCACCTGGGTGTACCCCTTATCTCCCCCTTGGCCATCTTTCCCTTTCCCCAGAGCCAGGCAAGCTAATCTGATAGTACTGTTGCCATCTTATTAGGATCTGCTTTATAAATGGGCACCATGTCTCTAGCTGCTCTCCTGACTCCATCTCCACATGCTTGCAGAAAACTGCACCCGATGCCTCACAGTACCTCTGAGCTTCCCTAACCTCCAGCCTCCCTCATTATCATCAGATGTTGCATGTTGCCCTGCCATTTTTACACAAACCTTTCACTACATTAGCCCCAACCTGTGTCTTGTAATTCCTCATAGAAATCTTTCCCTCATGTTCATCTCCACTCAATATGCAACTGAAGATGAATCAGAAAATGGAAGGACAGCCCCCTCACTGCCCACTGCATGCAGCATTGCCCAACCCCCTTGCATATTCACAATATCATAAGGATTCTTAAACTTGTGGATGTTGTTTCTCAAAAGAAGACAGTTTCTGTATGTGTAAGACAGACAGCTAGAAAGAGGTGACACAGGTTTACTGTGTAGAGATGTCCTTCCCACAAACACCTATTGTTCCCCTTCCTCCTGGGATCACAGTTAACACACATTTCTAGCCCCTGATGGCAGGGAAGGTCATATGATTGGTTACAGAAAATGGAATGGGCACAGGGATAATCTATGATGCTTGCAGGCCTGGACAATTAGAATACACCCCACCTGGAATTCCAAATTCTCTTTCATTCTGCATCTAACTTTCTGTCCAACCATTGAGGATGCCATGTTACAAATTGGTGTGTGTCTGAATACCTGAGTAATTTCTTGAAACAGATTCCATTCCTTAGTAAGACTTACTACCTGGACACCTTATAAACAAAAGTGAGCAATCCATTTATCTTTTTTGATATATTTTTATTCCACTGAGATTTGTGGTTACTTGTTATAATACAGTACATTGATAGATAGAGCTGGACAAATACATGTGAACAATTAGAACTCTGGAGAGTCAGGCTGAATGTTTAGTAAACAAACTGAAAACTAATCAGGAGGAAAATATCGAAAACCTTGATATGAACACCTGTGCTTTCTCAGATCCAGGAAATGTAGAGACAAAATACTTAGTAGTTAATTTGTCCTCTCTTGAGAGTGAGTCTGAATTTAAGTGTTAATTAAAGATTATTTCCTGATTATCACAGTGTCTGACACAGAAGACATTTAAAATCTCTTGCTATTAATATCTGGGTAAGACAATTAGGCATTTGTGGAAATTGGCAGGGTGTAATGGAAAGTAAGGCCTGTGTACATGGAAATTAAATATCCATGAAAGACAGAAAAAGTAAAAATACAGAATTTTGGTGTCTACAGATGCACAGTGGGGGATGGATCAAGAATAAGTGGGCACATAGCCACCCACATCAATGCACATTCAGTAATGGGAATACAATGTCACTTCAACCCAAGGTGAAGCACTGGCAGGTGGCAAGTGTGTGCATTCAAAACATTCCACAGGAAACAAGGATGACCTCTGACAGAACAGTGGGCAAGGTGGGGCTGGACTGCCTAAGGTGGCTCCAGGCATGCCGCCTCCCTCTCTGAAGCCCAGGGGCACCATGGAACAGAAGAGCAGCCACCCAGGAAACAGCCCTGGGGATGGAAGTGGAGAATGGTCCCCTCAGTGAGGAGAGCAAATGAAGCTCAGTCTCCCTTGACCCAGTGGCCTGAGGTGGGTGTGAGCAAAGATTTTAATTTATTTTGAAATAAAGTGCAAAAAGCTTCCAGTTCCTCAGATAGCAAGTTCTAAATTGATTAGCCCAAATGTTCTTGATTAACAGATGCCAGTGAGATTTTAACCTGTGACCACATGGAGTTTAATGCATTTCTTGATTTGAAGAACTCCCTAAATGAAGTAAAATCCCTACTGAGTGATAAGAAACTGGCTCTGTGTCATGAGCACCCTGCCTTCACTAAGAAAGCTGGAAAAATAATTTCTTTCATGAAAAGTCTGTGAATGCTGAACTTTGTAGTCAAGCCTGGTGTAAATTTCATGAGATTTCCTACAACTTTCTGCTTATACCAGAGGAAGCTTTTCAGAATGGAAAACTGAGTTATTTACAACTTTGTGAAGCTCCTGGAGCTTTTATAGCTAATCTCAATCACTACTAAAATGTCATTGGTTTCCCTGTGACTGGAGTTGGGTAGTCAGTACTCTGAAATCATACTGTGAAGAAAATTGTAACATTAGGATTATTATCGATTTCTGGCTGTTGCAGTTGGGCAGTTTGATGTAATTATTAATTCCAAAAATATAATTGGATCATGCTTGTAAACTGATCTGTTAATCTGGGCATGATTAAGTTATGATTAGGGCGTTGACTGGGTCAAGTCAGTAGGGTGTTGCACCCCCCCTTGGTGGGTGGGGAATCAAATATAAAAGGCAAGGCAAAGAACAGAGTAGAGGCAGTTTTTGAGAAGCAATTTTGATGTTGGAGAAAAGGCCCCAGAAGAAGAGAAGTGAGCTGTTCTCCTGATAGTCTACAGCTGACCTTGTGGAGGAACCAGAAGAGCTAAACCTGGAGAGAAACACAGCCCTGGGAAGAGAGGAACACCAGAAGCCTGAACCCTGGCAAATGTCAGCAGCTGTCTTGCTCCAACACGTGACAATGGACTTTGGTGAGGGAAGAAACTTAACACTTTATGGCCTGGTATCTGTAGACTTCTACCCCAAATAAATACCCTTTTTAAAGACCAAGCCATTTTTGGTATTTCACATTAGCACCCCTTTGGTTGACTAATATATACTGGCTTATTGCAGATACCTTGCACTGGTGGTACTTTGGCCCAGTTAACACTGGTGATATCATGACCCTGCAATATCTGACTGGCCTTCAGAGTTTCATAGGCAGCATGGCTACTATTCACTTGATCACAGCAGATGGGAGTTTCGATTTCCAAGAAAACCCAGGTAAACAAGATGTGTTAGTCTCCTCTTTGCATTACTATGTAGTTGCCATTACTCTGAAAACTCTTGCAGTTGGTAGTTTTTTTTTTTTTTTTTTTTTTTTAAAGATTTTATTTATTTATTCATTTATACCCCCCTTGCTGCCCGTGCTCGCCGGGTCAGCCAACCACGCCGTGCGGGCGGGCCTGCCCTCACCAGGAGGCCCCGGGAACCGAACCCGGGGCCTCCCACATGGCAAACGGGAGCCCCACTGATTGAGCCACAGCCGCTTCCCAGTTGGTAGTTCTTTTGTTCTGAAGATGTTTGCTTCTTTTGAGCATTGTTTTATAAACCTGATGTACCTGCTGAACTGTTCCTTTGACCAAGTCTATGTTTTCAAGCCTGCTACTTGCCAGGCAGGAAACTCAGAAGTTTATGTGGTATGTCTCCACTATAAGGGACAAGAGGTCATCTTGAAGGATATGAAAATATGGATGAACATGGAGGACATTATGTTGAGTGAAGCAAACCAGACACAAAAGGACAAATACTGTATGATTGCTCTATTTTGAACTAAATATGTGAAATATAAATATATTAAGTGAAATATGAATATGGGTAAAATTGCATATATAAAACTGTTTTTCCTTTAAATGGAACAAATGTAGCTTAATACTAAAAAATGCTAATATCAGGCCAAAAAATATATTAAGTGAAGGAGACCAGACAAAAAGTACTACATATTGTATGATTCTATTTATATAAAATATAAATATAAACCAATCTATAAAGATGAAATTAGATTACTGTTTATGTAGGGCTAGGGAAGAAATGCTAAGGGGTGTGGAGTCTTTCTTTTTGGAGTAATGAAATTGTTCTAAAAATTTTTAGATGAATACAACATTGTGATTATACTAAAAACCATTGATTATATACCTTGGATAGATCATACCATATGAGAATATATCTCTATAAAACTGCTTAATAAACAAATAATTTTTCAAGGAGAGCCAGAAACAGCAGCTATATACAACAGGGGAAACAAAGAGAGATTGAGAGCTGAGGAATTATTTTGTTTATTTGTTTGTCTGTGTTTTACTTATTATTATTATTATTGAAATAATGAAAATGCTCTAATAATGATTGACGTGATGAATGCACAACTATCTGACTATACCAAATACCATTGATTGTACACTTTGGATGAATTGTATGTTTTATTAATATGTATCAAAAAAATTGATTTGTTTTAAAAAAAAAGAATGCTGTGATTTCCTTCCAAAGAGCTCAATATTGAGAGGGTAAAAACAATTACTTACAGTGCTGAAAACTGACATTACCTCAGCAAGGTGATCAAGGTTAATACTAAGATAATAATCCTGTTTGTTTTAAGTATCCTTGAGGTGATGAGATGGTAGTCTACCTCTAGACAAAGACCTTCCACATTTTATGAACTTAAAAGTCTCAAGGGGGCCCTCTGTACATTCCCATTATCAGAGAACAGATATTTCACATTTTCCCCCACTTTCCTAATTATTTTTGGCAGGAGAGAAAACCCTCATTAATAGATCAATGCCAGATGGAAAAAAATGTAATTTTAAATAAACTATGAACATTTCCTTTATATTTTGCAAATGTGGTCAGTCTAATTTTAATGTAATTACTGGCATATTTTAAAGGGCCATAACTTTTACTCTTTGCCTTCTAATACCCTGCTCTACCTTGTTCTTTTCCCTTTCCCATACTGCCTTTTATGACTGGTGGATTCTTATGCATCCTACTAATTTTCTCCCCTGATAACCTGTGAAGAGACATTCTTCACTTGCCTTTTAGTGTTTTAAGAGAATGTAGAGTGAAAATACTTTAACTATTAAAGTCTAATCATGCTCCTTTGCCTTTTTACTACCCACTATGAGAAAATTTTTTGTGCTTGACTGAAATTTAACGGTCTTCCAACATGAATCTCATTGACCCTTTGTATGTTAATTCTAGTCTCTAATGACATGTAACTATTTCTTAATTCAAACTTCAATTCTATTTGCTAGTGATTTCTTTCCTTCATCTTTCACATTCCATTTGGAATCATTTCACTTCCACTTGAAAATTATTTTTTTACTATTTCTTATGGTAGGTGACAGTGGATAATGGATTTTCATTAGCTATTTTTCCTTTATTACCCCCTCAACAAGTCTTCA
>JAKSZT010054553.1:1608999-1639403 GCA_026826555.1 Tolypeutes matacus
TCTATCTATCTATCTATCTATCTATCTATCTATCTATCTATCTATCTAATCTAATCAACATCATCTATCATATATCTCATCTTTCTATATTTTCTTCTTATCACCATTTTATCACTTTAACAGATGTTCCATCTCCTCTGATGAATATTTCTTAGCTTCAACCAAACAATATATTTTGGAGAATGTTTTCCCACTATTTAACAAAATGTTGCAGTTAATTCTATTATTTTAATTCACTTATTTTAGAGTACTCATTAGTATGGATGCACCATATTTTTAATGAGACTGTGCAGCAGATGTGGATCTGGAGTAGATATCAGTGTTTCTAGAAGGAATGCAGAGGAAGCACAAGGCTAAGGGACTTTTCTCCAAGAAAGAGAATGAACTCACAAAAGCTCATGATTTATTTTTAAATACAAAGCAAAGATTTTCAGCCTAAGGTGTAGTGGGAATGAATAGATGTAGTATATTAAAAAGTAAGTGAGGATAATTCATAAGTACTGTGAACTCCAAAGGTAGGGGAATCAGCAAACACTATATGGCACATTGTGAAATATGTGTCATATCATGGCATTTTCTGATCACTGGATTAACCAGGGCACAAGATCAGTGGGTATCCAATAAGGTCTGACCTTTCTCACACTATAATTCCTAGAGAAAGAAGGACTATGTCAACACTGACAGGTTCAGATAAATTCCAGACATGGAAAATCCTTAATTGTCTTGGTTGTCTTCAGGGTCTTTGGACCAGCATGTGAGGTACATCAAGTATCATGATATGGGCTCTCCTTCCCTCTAAATTCTCAGTGACTTTCTAATATTACAATAAGAAGAGAAGGGGCTTACCCAGAGGCAGTGATGTGCTAAGCCTGTTCAACCTCAATCAGAAAAAAGATCTATGGCTCCCAGCTTGACCCTTCCCTGTATGCTATAAATCACCAGTTGTTCTTGTTTAGTTATCAGTCCAGGTTGTAAGCCATGGGCAGGGAGCAATGGGGCATAGTCATTAAACATCTGAGAAGCCAGGTTCCTGGGACCAGACTCTCCTTCAACTCTTATTTTGTAACCTTGAGCATGATGGTCAACTCTCTGTGTGGCTTTTGCTACATTTGCCAAGTGGGGATAATGAAATATACAACATAGGTTACTGTGAAGGCTAGTTCAGTTATATACATTACAGTATCTAGTAAAAGGCTGGGCATATAAATGATGTTATCAAAAATGCTTTAAATGGTGATGAAAATGATAGGTATGGGGGTTAAAATGGCAATGACAAAAACATGATATGTGTGGCAGTTTGAGCTTATTTTATGAATCCTTAAAAGAGACAGATTATATTTGTAAACGAATCTATACCTTTGGTTGCTATACCCTTTGATTGCATTAAATTCAGCTGAGAAGCCTTTGATTAGATTAACTGTTAGGATCATTGTAGGGCTTTTTGCTAGACTTTGTCAGTGAGGTGGACTCAGGTTGCATCCCAACCCCTTGCTGGGTTTGCTATAAATGGACACATAGTCAGACAAAGGAAGAGAGAGTGTGATTCTGCCATGTGGTAAGGACCAGACATCTGAGACCTCAGGGAGAGATAAGCCATTTGCCTGGTAGCACTTACAGCTGAAATTGGGGAGGCAGCAGAACAGCCAAGACTGATGATATAGGAGACCTGGAAAGAAACAAGCCCCATGCCAGGAGAGAGGGGAGTATAGGATCACTTAAGCATGAAGTCTAAAGAGGCTGGGCCCACAGAGCTCAAGATGAAAGGGCTAGCCCAGAGGGGAAGGCTGGAACCTGCTCAGAGATCTGTGGCCATCTTGACTTACAAAGTGGCAACATGCCAGGATCAATAATAGCTGACTTTGGTGAGAAAGCATCTCTCATGGTGACTCGATTTAGACTTAACTGTAAGTCATTACCCCAAATAAATCCCTTTATAAAAGCCAACGGACTTCTGATACTTTGCATCAGTGACCATTTAGCAAGCTAAATCAAAATGTATACATATTGGGGAGAAGAGATAAAACTGTCTTTATTCTTAGATAACACAATTATCTTTACAGAAAATACCAATATATTGTCATAAATCTCAGGATGCTAATAAACTAAATAGCAAATACAGCAATGTTACAGGATAAAAGATTAAAATACAAATGCCAATAGTTTTTGTATATGCTAGCAACAAACAGCTGAAATTAGAAAAAAATAATATTTATAATGGCACAAATAATTGATTACATTTTGCCACCCCAAAAGACATGAAGGGCATTCCCAGGACATCTGAATATGATCTTACTATAGGAAGAGTGTTATTACAGCTGGATTTAGGCAAATTAGAATGAGTTTACACAGGTTTAAGCTTGCACTTAATTCAATATGACTGGAGTTTTCATAAAAAGAAGAAGTATAGACACAGATCTGAGTGTGCTGTGTAACCACTAAGGTCAGAATGCCCTCGATTGCTGACAAGCCACCACCAAAACCAGAAACAGATTCTTCCCTAAAGGCTTAATAGGAAGCAGCACTTTGCCAGCACATTGATTTCAGACTTCTAGCCTCCAGAATGGTGAGGTAATAAATTTCTGTCTTTTAAGCCACCAGAATGAGACATTTGTTACTGCAGTCATAGTAAAATAAGGCAGTACCAAAAATTAAAATGCATAGGTCTTAATCTAACATATATATCTATGGAGAAACTATAACAGTCTCATGGAAGATATCATGTTCATGATTTGGAGGACTCAATATTGTTAAAACACCAATGCTCTGTAACCTGACTTGTAGATGCAATACAATCCTGATGAAATCTGAGCAGCTATTTAGAAGAACAGATGAATCAATTCTAAATTTTATATGGAAATACAAGACACTTAGTATAACAAGCACAATCCTGATGAACAGAAACCAATTTGCAGGGCTGGATGTCAATATATAGTATAAAGCCATATTAATGAGGACACTGTGGTTTTTAAATAAGTTTGGATTTATAGATCAATGAAAGAGAATAAGAAGCCAAGATATGGTGGCAGATACCTCAAATTCTGAGACTGGTGAGGCTTGGCAATCTCTGCCAATGCTGAGTCACAGCTCAGCACACGGTCCAAGTTGACAAGTATTGGGGAGATACAGAATTTTGATTAACTAGCTAAAATAGGTCATTTTTCTCATTCTTACAGAAAATTGTTATAAGGATGTGCTGAACCAAGAAAACACAGCTTTAAAAGTGGTAGGAGAAGCTCCTGGTACCCTTTCAGTCCATGCTCCTTCAACATCCCTGTCATTTTGTGGAACCACGATGCCCTATTGTGGATCTCTGGTACTATTCTGGAAGGAGTAGAGTAAGCCCTATGACCATAATGGGGTGGATATGTATTAGTGCCAGTCTATCCGGTGGCATCCTGAAAGGCTGAACCAGGAAATTCATCTTGGGATCATCCTCACAGAACTTTCCCTACAAGAAGAAGCAGGTTTCAGACAGCTAAAGCAGTGTAAGAAACAATTAAGTCAAGTGCTCCTGGGGAAAATGATTAGCTGCTTTAAGGTATATAATAGAGCAGCCAGGAGGTGGAGAAAGTCAATTTCTTAGGGAGTAGAGGGGACATTTGGATTCCTGTAAATGGAGGGATTCTAGGGCCACTAGTGAGCAAAAGACCAGGACAAGAGGCAGGCAAACAAAAGAAGAAGACACAGAGGACACTTCAATTAAATTGTCCTCAGCTGGTCTTCTTGATAGAAGGGTTCAGACACTCCAGGCCCCACAATTCTTTTTCCTTATTTCTCTCAGAACAGTTCAGCACCATCCTTAGAGGTGAAAGCTCAGGAAGAACATCCAGGCTTCCAGACTACAGGTGAGGTGCTGAATCCATGAGGCATCTGCAACCAGTGAGATGTGGGTGGTTTTTCCAAGTCCATCAGGTCAGCTCAACCTCTCAGGTTCAGCCTGCTGGCATTTGGATTTGTCCAGCTTCAATAAGCGTCACCTATGGTAGAGAAAATAAGAGGAGGCTCCTGGGGGATGCACCTCGGGCCAAGCCAGCCTGTCTCTTCTTCCTTCTCCTTTACTCTCAGATCATGGTGCTCTACATGGTGATGGGAAGTGAAGCCTGGGAACCAAAAACACTGAGGAGCCTGAAAGAGGAAGGATATATCCATATACTTGCCCTCTGAGAAAGGAAATTTGAGTTTTTAAGTTTCAATTCAGGTAAAGTCTACCATAAAATAATTTTTGCCAATAACAACTAAACAATTACAAAAATTCAACATTATTATTATTATATTATTATTATATTTTGCCTGGGCACAGTAAGGACAGAGAATTAAATCCTGAGAATTAACTGCATAGTGTCATAGTGTTAGCTGAATGAAAGTTCCTTCATGCTTCCAGACTAATACAAAAGCACAAAATGAAGAAAACTACTTTATATGTGTGTATAAAATATCATAAAATATAAAAAGTACCAGGAATTTTCTGTGTTTGAAATTTGGTAACATAATGGCATTACTTAGAGCAGAAGTAGTGGGGAATCCATAGGGATTCAATAATTTTAAGCAAGAAGAGGAACCCCTATATTATAGGAATCTCCAGTTTCCCCAAATCATTTTTTGAAACTGAGCCTGGTGTTGGTCTTTGTTGTGGGTGGACTACTAGCACCCTTTGCAACTCAGCCTCCTCCTGCATGGGGAGGTTTCTGTCTGGGCTCATGTTAACTTCCCCTCACTGTGTCTTGCACAGTAATACACAGCTGTGTCCTCAGCAGTCATGGAGCTCAGCTGCAGAGAAAACTGGTTCTTGGAGGTACTCTCGAAGTGGAGAGTTGGCTCTTGAGGGATGGATTGTAGTAAGTGTTACTACCATAGCATATTTGTGACAACCACTGCAGGCCCTTCTCTGGGGGCTGACAGATCCAATCCCAGCAGTAATAATTGGCTGTGATGGAGAATCCAGAGACAGAGCAGGTGAGGGACAGTGTCTGGGAGGGCTTCACCAGTTCTGAGCTTGACTCTTGCAGCTGCCCCTGGGACAGGATACCTGTGGACAAGGAAAACAGTGAGTCCTGTTCTCAGAGGCAGCATCCCCTTTACCTTCAGGTCTGAATCCTGAGACACTCATCTCTGGGAGCTGTCACCAGAAAGAGGAAGAACCACAGGGTTTCATGTTCCTTTGTAGGAGCCCCATGACTTGCAGACAATACTTTTCTGTTTCAGGCTGTCCTGAATTTATGTCCATGTATGCTGTGCTTTCATCACTTGACTAAATTGGCCATTTGCATGTGAGAGGAACTTTTATATGTAAAAGTCAAAGAGGCCAGGGAAGTTTCCTGTCTTTGGGACACCTCTGTGAGGAGGATGCTGGTTGACCCCTAGGAGAACACAGTCCACTTGCTGGGTCCCACTTCACTAAGTACAGGGATTTCTTTATCCAGGCCATGAAAACTTCCTGAGCATGCTAGTAAGGGATGTGGATGCAGCCAAGGAACAATGATATCTTTGGAAATATTGTCAGTGTGCTTCAACTCTTATGAATATAAATTACCAAATACCTAACACAAATACACACCCTGCAGTCTGCTCAATAAATCTGAGCCACTTATCTTCTCTGTTAGGTGATTTTATTGGATATTCTCAAGTTTGAAGCAGCAGGTAATGTATCTAACACATTGAATAAACTGTGTCCAATTCAATATATACCACAATTCAGAGTGATTTTTACTTACTTAATGTAAGTCTTAGGATAGGACTATTATAAGATGTATCCTTAGTAATTATTTTAGAATTAAAATTGCTCAAGACAATCTCTTATGCAGTTTATTCTTATTACTCCAATAAAGTTCCTAAACCTGTTTATTCCCTGTATTTAGCTGAGTCTGCAGGGAACCCTGGACCTCAGGACTATCTCCTTAGGTAAAACTTTAAGGAACATAAACCCTCCTCTGATTTACATAGACAGTCAGTAGAGAGTCATCAACAAACCAATATGTTAGATCAGTGTTATTGGCTGAATTTTGTCTCCCAAAAACAGATGTTTAAGTACTGTGAATGTGACTTTATTTGGAAATAGCTTTTCTGAAGATGTTGTTATTATTTTGGGCCCTAATCCAACATGATTTGTGTCCTTGTAAGAAGGAAAGAATTGGACACCAAGAGACAGATTCAAAGAGGACACCAGGTGATGACTGGGTTAGGAACTCAAGGCCCAGGATTTTAGGAAAATACCAGAGAGTAGGAGAAGGATGGGAAAGGCTCTCTCCTAAAGACTGCAGATTTTAGCCTGCAGAATTCCAATATAATATATTTATATTGCATTAAGCCATCCAATTTGTGATTCTTTGTTAAAGCAGCCCTAGAAATCCATTCAATGATCCACTCATGGATCCCAGGAAAGCCCAATTCCTGCTTTCTTTGACAATGCCAGTGACATTTGGATGCAGGACAATGGTTTCCCTTTGTGGGGAAATAACATGCAGATCCTTATGAATATAGCAGCACAGTGAATGGTTTGCAGAATGGATGAGCTCCCAATGGCTAAAGGGTAGCTCCTTGCAATATCATCAGCTCCATTGAAAAATGACCTGAATGCTGCCCTCCTTAGTCCTGTGGAACTGAATCTGGGATCATGGCTGAGATTCTAGAAGTCAATAGTGCAGAGAGCACAGCACAGCACCCTCCCCTCCTGCCCTGTGACCCTCAGGATGTGACCTTATGCCTATGGGTTTCAGTCTGATAGGGCACAAATTGGGGATCACAACAGAACTTTATTTGTGAATTTTATAGTAGGGAGTCAGAGATGTTTCCTGTTATATTCACTGTCATTAGGATAAGAATGTGGAAACCCAGTGAGTCCTCACCTCTGTCCTCCACAAATGCACAAGGGATAACTTCTCTGGTCCTCTCCTTGACATGTCACACCTGTAGAACTGGGGCAGGTCAAAACCCTTTGCCTCAGTGGCCCAACCTGTAAATTTTCTGATTTAATCCTGTTGTTTCTACAGATCCATGTTACTTTATGTCAAAAATTTTAGGAACATAGCCTTGAAGGTAGCATATTGCAATCTGTCATGCAATATTGTCAAGTGGATTACATTAAAAAAATGATCCCTCTGCTGGAATGTAGGCAATACAAAGTCAACAGAATTAGGATGAGAAAGATTAACAGGGCAAATCAGGACCTGCTCATTAAGAGCTGGAAATGTGGGCTGACCTCCTGTGGGCAAGGGGAGGGGAAGGAATGGCATCCAACATCCAGAACCAGGTGTGCCCATTACTCACCAGGAGTTCACATAGGGTTGTACAGATGCAGAATGGTGTGTTCTTGTCTTTGGGGCCTGTTGGACTTGGAGGGAAATTGCTATAGATTCTTGTTAGAAAAGAAAATAGTCATATGTTTCTGTAGTTGAGCATTTCTTGCTAGATGGCTCACCCTTAAGAAATATATATTAGGACACAATGTAGAAATTGGTTTTTGGTACATGTGGCAAAAAATATTGATTTTTTTTTCAATAAAATCAAGTGAAATGACTAATTTGTAATAGGAAAAGTAAAGAATGATATTTAAGTGAGATTCTTTTGGAGGTTACCAGTGGTGAAGATGCTGGATGAAGTAAGCACATTTGAAGTAAGCAAATGTGGTTAGAATTCATGCTGGGAAATGGGAAAGTGCATCTGATTGCTTTTGTTTTCCCTATAAAATGTAGAGAATATGAACTAAGAATGGAATATGAAGTTACAGAAACTTGAGTCCATATGTTAGAGGACAATGGAGTGTCATTCATTATTCAAGTCATGAAAAATGATGCATGGCCTGTCAAGAGAAATGCAGTAACTATCAGGTGATCAGTGTGTCTCCCCAAATCCTGCACCCACTGAATTACTAAACCATCTCTGTCCTTCAGCTCCTCAGTAGTAAGGCATCAGTAAATCTTAGAAACCCCCCTTGTAAGTGTGCCTCTCATTGCCTTCTTCAGTTAGGCAAACACTCCCAAATGAGTAGAATATTATTAGGCCCATAAACTGTCATAGGTAAATTCTTATTTTTTACTCTGTTTTATAAAATGAGAACTCTGCCTTTGAGGGGAAGCCCTTTCAAGCACCCCCTGCACCTGCCCTGCATCTGGGGCCTCTTATTATGGGGTCATGAGTGCCCTCTGCTGCCCAGTCCCCACCATGCAGGAAGGTTCCTCTTGGGCTCACAGGGCATTTTCCTTACAGCTTCTCTGCCCAGTGTTACCTCGCTGTGCCCTTCACTTCAGCCTGATCATCAGAGACACCACATACCAGTGATACCACCTCTTGATAGTGATTTTTCCTTAGCAACCCAGCATACTCTTCAGGTAGACAAAAATCATGAATCTGTGCAACCATAAGGGAGCCCTTCCTTGGGGTCTGCCAGAGGCTTTGATACAGTCACAGTCATGGTGAATCCAGAGGCTTTCAAGGAATCTCTTATCACCCTTGTCATCCTCAGTTTTGAAGGTTGTAACAGAGAACACAAGCACACAAAGGACCATGGGGCTCAAAGCCCACACACACATCTACTATACCCATCACACATGCACACACATACTCAATATACACACATACATGCACACAGACACACATTACATGTGCACACTCAAACATCTGCTATGCATATATCATGCACTCACATGCTGCCACTAACACACATGCACATTCTTGTGCACACACATTCACTATTCCAATAATACATCCAGAGACAGGTCTATGCACCCATACATGTTTACATTCACAGATACACACTTTATACACATACCTTCACATGTACACACACAAGAGCACACATATATGTGCTCTCCCTGATTTTTGCAGTCGGGGACTCCAAATTTGTCACCAATCTATTTGTCAAGTACATGGATACAGCCCCCCATGCTGACCCCAAGGGTTGCTTAGGTGACTTCCTTTGGCAAATTGGCCAAAATCAAACATGAATGATCTGATACTTGGCAAGTGCCTGTATCTTGGATTTGCCTTTCCCTGCTTTGCCTGGGAGCCCTGCAGATGCCCCATGAGAGGATCCAGGCCTGCCAGCTAGGGGTCAGGAGCACATGGCTGATCCATGCACAGTCAGTGCAGCCAGGACCCACCCACCCCACATGCCTGAGAGGAGCCCCTGGACATACAGCCTAGCAAATGGATGTTCTCAGTGGTTCTCAGAAGACATAGGATCCCTGTGCAGAGCATCCCTCCCAGGGGCAGAAACAAATGCTTGACAAGGAATGGGGGGCCCAGAACAGGGAGTTTCATTTGCTTTTCTCTTCTTGTTTTCAGAATCCTCTCTTTATCTCTGATATTTGTCATTCTGAATAGTAGGTGTCTTGGGGTAGATCTATTCAGATTTATTCATTTGGGTTGCATTGTACTTCTTGGAAATATATATTTCCAAGTTCCTCAAAATTTTAAGTATAATGTTGCCTATGACCCAGCATTGCCATTTCTTTTCATCTACCCAAGGGAAATGATATCATATATCAGCCAGAAGAAGTTGCAGAGAATTTCAGAGAAGCATTATTTTAAATAGCCCAAATATCTGTGAACTGGTGAATGAATAAATATTGGGAGCATATATATAAGATGGAATATTATTTAGCATTTATAAAATAAGTACATATATATATATATATATATATGCAGGTATGTGAATAAACCTTGAAAATATGCTAAGTGAAAGAAGGCATTTAGGAGAGATCACTTATTTTATTATTCTATTTATTAGGATTTTCTAGAACAGTCAAACCTATGCAGACAGAAAGCACATTAGGGATTGCCAATGGATGGGGGAGGGGGAATGAAGAAAGACTACTAATGGGTATGAAGTTTCTTCTGTGGTGTTATTTATGCTATAAATTTATATTAGGGTGATACTTACACAACTCTGCTAACATTAAAAATAACTGAGCTGCAAGTTAAATTATTTGATGATTATGGCATGTAAAATATATCTTAATAGAGCAGTAAACATCATGCCAAAAAATCACATTCAGATATTTACATGCATTTTTTCAAATTCAATTAACCACCAGAAAAAGGATTTCCTGAGAAAAACATGAAGATAATTTGATAACTCAATAAATAAAATAGAAAGAAGTGATTCACAGTAGGATAATCAAGGAGGATAAAAAATTGTATCAGCAAAGAAAACTCATACTTTGGTAGGAAAAATGTCACCAGATTTTCTGTGCACCTGTTCCAGGCTGGGCCTGTGTACTTGTTGGCTACAATCCTGAAAGGGGAGGTCTTTGTCTGGGATCCAACTGCTTTTTCTTCACTATGCTTTTCTCACACACAGATACACGGTCACATCCTCAACAGTCATGGAGATCAGTTGTAGACAGAATTTGTTCATGAATATGTCTCTTGAGTTGGAGATTCAATTCTTGAAAGGTGGATCATAGTATGTATTTCAATTATAAAAAATTTATGACAACCAATGCAGCCCAATGCCTTGAGGCTGGGGGACCCAGTGCCAACAGGAAACACTGGTGATGGAGGAACCAGGCACTGTGCAGGTTAGAGTCAAGGCCTGACACGGCTTCACCACACTTGGGCCAGACTCCAGAAATTGAACCTGGGACAAGACACCTAAGCAGACAAAATATTAAAATCATGACATATCATACACCTCATCTAGTCATACCACAAGGAAACCTCTGAGATACTCACAGGGAGATCTGGCCACCAGGCAGAAGAACCACCACAAGGATCTTATGGTCTTCATAACAAGGTCTATGAATCCCAGAGAGTCCAGCTCATAGTGAGGATGAGCTGCCCTCAATTTTGAGATTAACCTTAAAATTGAAGATGTGATTTACATGTGGGAGGTCTGTGTATAAAGCAGGGAAGTTCCTGGGGGGGGGGGCAGTTAGCAAACATCTCTATTTAGAAGCTATGAGGAGAACATCTCAAACTACTCAGGGTTCAACCTCTGTTTACTGAGAGTCCAAATGTCTACTTTATTAGTCAGCCAAAGGGGTGCTAAAGTGAAATACCAGAAATGTGTTGGTCTTTATAAGGGGTATTTATTTTGGGTAGAGGTCCACAGTTACCAGGCCATAAAGCATAATTCTCTTCTCTCACCAAAGTCCATTGTCACATGTTGGAGCAAGACAGCTTTGCCAGGGTTTAGGCTTCTTGGGTTCCTCTCTTCCGAGGGCTGCATTTCTCTCTGTGCTTAGCTCATCTGGTTCCTCCACAATGTCAGCTCTAGACTATCAGGTGAATAGCTCAATTCTCTTCTCCTGGGGCCTTCTCACCATCATCAAAACTCTAACATCAAAACTCCAACTTCAGAACTGCAACTCAAAAACTGCTCAATGTGTCCTTTGCCTTGCCTTTTATATTCGATTCCCCCACCCACCAATGCCCTACTGATGTGGCCCAGTTAATGCCTTAATCATAACTTAATCATGCCCAGATTAGCATACCAGTTTACAAGCATGATTCAATTATATTTTTGGAATTCATAATTACATCAAACTGCCCAACTGCAACATCTACATATCCAGGTCAGAGAGGCATTGCTTACTTAAAATTAACTCTGATCTCATGAGAATTCTCCCTCACCCAGATTGATAGGGAAATAGCTGATTTCCCCTTCTCTCTCCTCACTCAGTAAAACATTATATGGTGATATCACTCTTACATTATCCTATCATCCCAATCTGCACTCTCTGGGAGAGCGTTATGACAGCACATTTTGTACAAAGCATGATGCCTAGGGGCAATAGATCTGGTTTACATCCATGCCCTGGTGACCTGCATGAACTTGGGAAGATCACTCGACCTTTTAAGGTGGTTCTTCACCACTACCATGGCCATGTAAATACCTACTTCCCAAGACATTAAAGAAATCAAGTGGACCATGGAAATCCAGGATAAATTGTGTAATATTTAGCCTGATCCTTCTTAGAGCACAGGTGTGGACACTTTTTCCACACTTCCATGGGCTCCAGTATGCAGGAGAGGTCATTAGTATCTTCAACTTTAACAGCTCCTTTTATGCCTTCTGGTTGCCCTCACTCTTGAATCCTTCATCCAGTGTTATAGCTTTTTTATAATTCCTACAAGAAGCAGGATCCTGCACAATTCTTAGAAGTTTTCTTTGAAAAATGGCACAGGTACAGTTACTGGTAACAAAAAAATTGTGCCACTAGCCCTGCCTCTGACCACATGATAGAAGTGAGGCAAGGCCTGGCCCCTGAGAAGAGGCTTGGGGAAACGTTCAGCCACCAGGGGAGGATAGTAAGTTTTGGACAATATGGTTACTATTCACCAACCCCAGAGAGATGCTTTCATGAGCTAATGTCTACCACACCCTCAGTTTCATCCTGAGCATAGGCTGGGACCTGCAGGTCTGTGTTCTCAGCTCCTGTGGCACAGAACTTCTCTTAGCTCTGATGAAATCACCACCTCCAAGACCTCTGGCCCCAAGATCAGGGTAGAGGGCAGGGGGACAGAAAAGTATGTGAATATTCTTTTTGGTTGACATTTCACTGGCATTTTCCATCACAGAACTTCACACATATTTTTTTAAAAAACATCAGTATAAATAAATGCTTGGACAAAGAATAGATCAAACTTTCTCAAATGTATCTGTCTCTAGGAAATGTGTGCCTGAAGCTCATAACATGGAGACCAAATCTGAATGTCTGATGAGTGCAGGTAGAAAGAAGCCATCCTCAAGGCAGGTGGAGGAAGGAAAACATGCTGCTTCTGCATATTGAAAACTTGGAATGAATTTCTTCACACACTGGACACTGAAGTTCCAGTTGCCTGTAGGCCTTTATGGGTATTTCTGTGTAGTCATGATGGAAGATATGTAAGTAAAAGCAAAATGGCATCACAGATATTGTTAAAGGGATTATCTCTTAAAATAGTGGTAAAAGAAAAAGGGTGTCATCTCTCCTCCTGTTTAGGAAAGAGCTTCTACCCTCTGCCTAGGGTCCTCAGCCTCTTTGCTGGATGCAATCCCTGGTCTCCCTGGGGAAGGTTTTGTTGGGGTTCATACTCACTCCCTTCACTATGTCGCCCACAATAAAACAGGACTGTGTTTGGATTCTTGGGCTGCTCATTTTCAGGTATAGCATGTATTTTGTGTTGTATCTGGAATGGTGACTTATCTTTCACAGGGTCTAAAAAGTGCATCTTCCTTGTATTGTAAATAATAACTGTCACTCACTTCACCCATTCTTGAAATCCTTGCATACAAGTTAATTGTCTAGATGTGAAGGGTGAATCCCCAGACTGCACAAAAGTGGAGCAGAGCCCTGCCTGCCAATCCCTGGTTGTCCACCTATCAACCAGATTCCACCAGGTGAGACATACACCAGATATTTGAGGACAGAATAGCAGTGATCTCAGGAGATGAATCACACACACTCATATTCTTATGCACACTGAGACACATGCAGGAAAACATGCATTTTCACTCACTTTCATACACACACACTCACAATGACAGTTTCACATACATACTCTTACAAATTAAAAATCAAACACATTAATAAACACCAAGACTCTGAAACACAATTGGAGTAAATTCTCATGAATATTTAAATATGCACATTCATACATGACCTGTCATGCACACACTGCCACACACTAACATGCTATAATACATTTCTATACACATGTACACTCACACATATTGACATTCACACATAAAGATATATTCATGAGCTCTAATACACAAACTTGAACTCACATACTGTCTCAGATGCAGTCAAACCAACACATCCACACTCAGATTCTCATCTGCACCTAGAACACACCTTCATACCTAATCACACACTCTCATAAATACAAAATTTTTATATACTCACACACTCACAAACACACTAACATTCAAATGGTGAAATTTATTTGAATAACAGTCTTATTGTAGACTGGTGGGGACAATAATAACAGAACAGAAGTCCTTCTACTTACATAATATCTACTTCAATCTAAATAAAGAAACAGCATTGAGATACTTCCAAGTGCAATAACTAAGAATTTTAACATTTGAAAAATGATCAGGGATTTTTAAAATGCCATGCCCTTTGAATCTGTAGTATTAAGTTTGCCTATTCTGATTTCATTGCAAGAGGATGAATATCAGCATTCCTTGACCAGGCTCACTGCCATCATGAAAATGAGAGGCACAGTGCATTGACCCCATGTTTGCAGGGGTGATGAGCAGGATACCAAAAATGTACCCCTAGGATGTATATTTTAGAATTTCCACCATTTGCATTTTGTTGGATATGTTTTGTCTTACACATGCAGTCCTCCTAGCTTTATTTTAATGATTAAGCAAAATAACCCACCAATAGAATCCACAAGATTTAGTGTTCTGTGCCTAGATGCCAATTAACTTAAAAATTAATAACTAACATGTATCACATTCACATCTTCTTGAAAACATATATAAGAGTTTTAGCCTAGATTGAAAGCTGAAAAATAGACAGTATACTATCCTCATAATGCTTTGCAAGACAGAATTCAACATTCTCCATAAAAAGAAAAAGAAATAGAAAACAAAGAAAACACTAAAAAAATGAGATGGGCAGTATGAAACGGGTTTTAGTATATCTAATAAAAGTTACAGATTAAGAGGTAACAATCAGAAATAAAATTTAAAATTATAAGTCATGATAATTCACTAGATTGAGGAAACACACCAGCCAACACAATCAAAAGTCAAGCATCCCAAGAAAGAAAACATTGCAAAGCCATTATATAAACATTATAGTAAAAATAAAGAAGCTCACTTTTTAATGCAGTTTTTGAATTTTCTGGATGAATTTTGAAGACCTGAATTTAGAATAAGACAAATAAATTGTGGTACTTTTCTCTAACCAATTTTACTACCAAGTTTGTAGTTTTACATTTGTGAAATGGAGGAATCACTGATAAATTACATGATTAATGTGCTTTGGTAAAAATGAAATACCATGATGGGAGTAAGTGTTTAGCTCTGCAAATCACATAATAAGGGATCCATTTTCCTGAATGTTCTCATTGCCACCCATGTCCTTCTGAACACTCTCTGCTCTGGATACTGACTTGTCTGAAAGCAAAACCTCAGTACTTGTCCTGCTTAATCAGTAAATCTATGACTGAACTAAAAATATAATAATGATTATAATAATTATATCTATATAATTGAACAAAAATACTTAGAAATTGAGGATGCTGATAGATCTAAATATTGAATTTTAAATATTCTGATGATATCCAGACAGTATCCAGTTTATACCTATGTTGCACCTACTTATGATTTTATTTTCCCATGATGAACTGAAGAATGACATTCATTTGTATTAGTGATTCATTTGGTTATAACACCTGCATGTTTTCTGTAAAATTGAGAGTTCCTCTTACAAGTCCCACAAGGTGGAGATTTCAAGATCCATCTGCTGCAATTTTATTAAGGGCTTTCTCTTATAAAACTCCACAGGGGAACTCCAGGATGATTTCTGTGCCTACTCCTGTAAATAAAACTCTACAAGATCCTATCAGGCACAAGAAACATTTCATGGACAGACCATAGCCCACCTGTCCTTGAAGTTTCAGTCAAGAGTGACAGCTAAGTAATGTTCTCCTCCACAGCAGGACAACTGCATGATATGTCAAAGTATCCATTGGACTCATTCCACCTGCTCAGTGCCCACTCTATCCTGGTCATTTGAGGAACCTCACAGCATCCTGCATATTGATGGTTCTTCTTCATGAGAGTTACCCAAGATCAAAGAAGGATGTGATTTTAAAAATCATTATAAACAAACCTAGAAAACAAATGAAACAAAAGAAAACAAAAATCGACATATACTGAAGAGTGAACAACAATGTTATACACAAAAATTGAGGGAGCAATAGTTAACTTTGTCCTTATAGAAGTCCTCTCCTGTCTTGGTTAATACCTGTTAAGCAATGGACCCATTACCTTCTGCATTAGTCAGCCAAAGTGGTGCTGATGCCAAACACCAGAAATCTGTTGGCTTTTATAAAGACTATTTATTTCAGGTAGAAGCTTACAGTTACCATGCCATAAAGCATATGTTACTTCCCTCACCAAATCTGTCATCACATGTTGGAGCAAGATGGCTGCCAGCATCTGCAAAGAGTTCAACCTCCCTCTTCCTCTTAAGGTGCTATGGTCCCAACTTCTTCTAATATCAGCTGTAGGCTGGGAAATTCTCATTTCTCTCCTGGAGCTCATTCCTCTGTGAGCTCAGCTGCTGTGGTCTCTCCACAAGGCCAGATGTAAACTCTCAAGTGAATGGCTGATTTCTCTTCCCAGGGCCTCTGCTGTGTCTAATGGAGCCTTCTCTATTTCCTCATATATCTGCTTCTCTATATATTTACTTCCTGGGGATCCAGCAATAAAACTCCATCTAACTCCTGTGCCTTGTCATTTTTTCTGTGAGTCCCCACCCACCAAGAGGGCAGGGACTCAACATCCTATTGATATGGCCCAATGAAAGCCTTAATCACAGTTTAATCAAGTAAAAGTGAAATCTCTGAATCCAATACAATATAATATAACCAGAAGAAGAGGCCAGTTTACAAACATAAACCAATATCTATTTTTGGAATTCATAAACAATACCAAACTGCTACACCTTCAAACATCCAATCATAAGGATATCAAATATGCATTCCCAGTACAAGAACTACAGTGGTTAAAACTGCATAGTGGGGGGTGGATGTGGCTCAAATTGTTGGGCATCTGTCCCCCTTATGGAGGGACCTGGGTTCAATCCCCAGGACCTCCCAGTAAAAATAAAGAAAAATATAGAAGGCACATGGACTGCCAGTCCCTGTTAGCAGGTGCACCAACAGGCCCTGTGTGTGGTATGCCATCATGCCTTATACACAGAAGCTCTGTGAGGCCCTCCTGAGCCATGCAGCAAGATAATGATGTAATAGGAGGGTGATACAAGGGAAAGCCAAGATGAGATGCACCAAAAAAACAGGAACTAAGGTGGTGCAGGTGGTAAGGTGCCTCTCTCCCACATCGGAGGTTCCAAGGATTGAATCCTGGTGAAGATGGGAGAAGGATGAGAAGAGAGGGCAGGAAACAGGCACAGAGAATTGCCCAGCAAAAGGACACAAAAACAGCAAAAGTAGGGGAGAAGGGGGATAAAAATGGATAAAAGTAAATAAATAAATCTTTTTTAAAAAAGAAAATCTAAAGCAAAAGGCAGAGAGCACCCTCATTAACAGAGCAGATTACATTAAAAAAACAAAAACAAAAAAACTGCATGGTACTGACACAAGGATAGATATACTGAACAATGGAACCAAATTGAGAGTTCTAATATTGGTCTTCACATACACAGTTAACTGAAATTTGACAAGATCTCCAAACCCATTCAACTAGGAGACAGTGGCCTCTTCAACAAATGGTGTTGGGAGAACTGGGTATGCACATCCAAAAGAATGAGAGAGGAACACCATCTCACACCTTATACAAAAATTAACTCAAGATGGATCAAAGATCTAAATATCTTAGACCATAAATATCTTAGAAGACAATGCAGGGAAGCATCTACAGGAGTTTTAACTAGGAAATGGTTTCATGAACTTTACACCCAAAGCACAAGCAATGAAAAAAAAGATAAATGGGACCTCCTCAAAGTTAAAGACTTGCATCTTAAAGGAGTTTGTCAAGAAAGTGAAAAGGCAACCTACACAATGGGAGAAAGCATTTTGTAAACATATATCTGATAAGGGCCTAATATCCAGCATATATAAAGAAATCCATCACCTCAAAAATAAAAAGACAACCCATTTAAAAAATGGGCAAGTGACTTGAATAGACACTTCTCCAAAGAAGAAATACAAATGGCTAAAATGCCCATGAAAAGATACTCAACATCATGAGCTATTAAGGAAATACAAATCAAAACTACCATCAGATATCATTTTATATCCATTTGACTGGTGGCGATTAACGCAGAGGCCTACAAGTGGAGAGGATGTGGAGGAATGGGAACCCTCATCCACTGCTGGTGAAAATATAGAATGGTGCAACCATTGGCAGTTCCCCAGAATGCTCACAATGGAACTGCCATATGATCCAGCAATTCCACCCCAGGGTGGGTATACACACAGAAGAATTGAAAGTAAGGACATGAACAGACATTCCCACACCAATTTTCATAGCAGTATTATTCACTATTGCCCAAAGTAGAAGTCAACCCAAATGCCCATCGACAGATGAACGGATAAACAAACCGTGGTATATACATACAATGGACTATTACTCAGCTGTAAGAAGGAATGCAATAACATACAAGATAACATGGATGGAATATGAGGGGCCAAGATGGCGTTAGTGTAGGAGGGCGCAAACTGCAAGCTCCCAGAGCAAGGCAGATTGTGGACGGGGTCCTGCCCAGGGGACTGTGCTGTGCACGCGTGGAGTGAGAAGCTTGGGACATCTATCTGCGCGGATCGGGGGCGTGGACAGAACGGTGGAGATTTGTGAGTTTTGAGGCTGCCGGTGGAGGTTGGCACAGGCAGCTGAGCCCCGCGGTTAGGGAAAAAAAAATAAAATGGCCATTTGGAGCCGCGGGTGGGGCGAAAAAAGTTTTATTTTCTGGGGATCTGGCTGCCTGGCACCCCTTGGACCTTGTGTGAACAGAGCAAATGAGCTAATCAGCACCCAGTGAACCTGAGGGGGGATTTGGTCGAGAAACGCAGCTGATTTCCCTATCCACCCAGGGATAAGACCCGGGCCTCTGCAGAGCCAGGAGGAAGGGACACTTCCCAAAAAAGGGAGGATTTGGTTGGAAGACAGGGAAGGGTATTATATTTTTAGACATTGATCTGGCTGCCTGCACCATCCCATAGCTTTGGGGAGCAGATAAGCCGACCTGAAGCACCATTAGGCTGAGAGCAGAGGCTAATCTGCACTCAAACTGATTTACTGAGAAGCCCGGTGACGCTCGAGCTCAGCGTCAGAAGGGGCGGAATCCGCCATCTTTAGCACTCCTCACTGACTAACATCAGAGCTTCAGCTAACCAGCTAACCTGGGCAGTCCGGAAAGTGGGACGTGTTTGATTAATTTCCATGGGTCCAGCTAGGGTCCTTTCCGTAAGGGAGTTGGTCTAGAGGAGGAATTATTTTGAGTCCTGCATTTGGCTAAAAAAAAAAAAAAAAAAAGTGAGGTCACCTCAACAAATGAAAAATAAATTCTTTTTAATTTAGTTTAATAGCTAAAAGCTGCTTCAGGACCTGCATATAGAACCCTGTTGGGAAATTCATTGATAAACACAAGTAGGCAGGAAGGATCCACGTGGACTGTAAGGGAATCATTGACCCCCCTTAGCTCTGTTTGACTGCTTGCCTGTGTGGATCTTTGGTTTCTCTCTGTTACTTTCTGGTCTATTGCTATTATTCCCGTTTTCCTCCCCTCTTCCTTTTTCTTTCTATTTTTTTTTTTTTTAAATAGGTGCTGCCAGCTGGTCGCTTCTTTGCTGGGCTTCTTATTCAGTAATTTCCCACTTGCTGTATATATTGATTCTGTATTACAAACTATCGCTTATCCTTCCTGCATCTTTCTGCCTTCTGTTTTCTGTAGTGGCTCTTAGAGACAACATTTTTTCATAGGGCCACAAGTTAAGGGTGTCAATTTCTATCCCAACTATTTTGTTTCCTTCTTCTTCTTTTTTCTTTCTTTTTTTTTAATTAGTATTAACTTTTCCTTTCAGACCTTTTTCTACTATTTCTCTCCCTCCTCATACTTCTAGCCTTCTAAATCACTATATATATATATATTCCTCCATTTGTTTTCCCAGTCCATTGTAGGAACTCCATATTTTTTCCTAGTACTCTACACTGCCTACACAAGTTAAATATTCATCTCATTAAGTCTAATTTTGCCCCTCTTCTAACTTTCATCAATATTTCTATTATCCTTCTGCTTTCCTTACATCTTTTGATTCCTCTGGCCCTAACCTTTCACCTTCAAGGGAACATAGAAAGAAGCAAGGAAATAAAATAGGAACAAAAACTGCAAAAGAGAAAACTTAACTCACACACAAAACCAACAGCTAAATAAAATTCTAGAGCATAGATAAAAGCTAATCAACTGAACAAACCCATCAAGATAATATGATGACCAGAGGGCAACAGAAAAATACAAATGACTCTGAGAAACTGGAAAACATGGACCAGTCCAGTGCACAAAATAAAAACCAGGAAGCAATGCAATACATCGAACAACTAATCAAAGCTATCCAAACAAGAATCATGGACCAACTTAAAGAACTGAAGGAAGAGATTAAGGATATAAAGAAGACACAGGGAGAACATACTGAAGAAATAGCTAACACACCTAAAAAAGTAATGGATATGATGGCGAACAAAGACACAAGTCAAGAAATGAAAAAGACGCTGGACTCACATGGCAGCAGAATTGAACAGGCAGAGGAAAGAATTAGTGATATGGAAGACAATACAGTTGAAATCAAAGAGATTGTAGAAAAGATAGACAAAAAGATAGAAAAAATCCAGTATGGTCCCAGGGAATTAACTGATAATGCAAGACACACAAACATACGCATTATGGGCATCCCAGAAGGAGAAGAGAAGGGAAAGGGAACAGAAGGAGTGCTAAAGGAAGTTATGGCTGAAAATTTCCCAACTCTATTGAGAGAGATGGATGTGCACATCCAGGAAGCACAGCGCACCCCAAATAGTATAAATCCCAAAAGGCCAAATCGAAGACATATACATGTCAAATTATCCAATGCTCAAGACAAAGACAAAATACTCAAGGCAGCAAGAGAAAAGAGAACCATCACATACACGGGAAGCACAATAAGATTAAGTGCTGATTTCTCAGCTGAAACCATGGAGGCAAGAAGACAGTGGTATGAATAGTCAAAACATTAAAAGAAAAAAAATTCCAGCCACGAATTCTCTATCCAGCAAAATTAGCATTCAAAAATGATGGAGAGTTCAAAATATTCACAGATAAACAGCAATTAAGAGAGTATGTCAAGAAGAAAACAGCACTTCAAGAAATACTAAAGGAATCTCTACAAGTTGAAAGGAAAAAAACAAAGGAGAGAGAGTTGGAGGAGAGTTTAAAAACAACTGAAAAGTCAAAAAGAGAAACAAAACAACATATGACATACATTAACCCAAAGAAAAAATGACTGAAGTAAGAAATTCTTTATGAGTAATAACACTGAATGTTAATGGATTAAATTCACCAATCAAAAGACACAGATTGGCAGAATGGATAAGAAAATATGATACATCTATATGCTGTCTACAAGAAACCCACCTTCGGCCCAGGGATTCAAGGAGGCTGAAAGTGAATGGCTGGAAAATCATTTTACAGGCTAACAATAGCCAAAAAAGGGCAGGAGTAGCTATTCTAATATCAGACAAAATAGGCTTTAAATGCAAAACTATTGTACGAGACAAAGATGGACACTACATATTAGTAAAAGGAGTAATCTCTCAAGAAGAGAGAACAATCATCAACATTTACGCACCTAATCGAGGTGACTCAAAATACGTGCCGCAAACTCTGATAAAATTAAGAGGAGAAATAAATTCCTCTACAATTATAGCAGGGGACTTCCACACACCACTATCATCATTAGACAGAACATCTAGGAAGAGAATCAATAAAGAAACTAAGGCACTCAACAATACATTAGAAGATTTGGACTTAATAGACATATACAGAACACTACACCCAAATACAGCGGGATTTACATTCTTCTCCAGTGCACATGGAACATACTCCAAAATAGACCACATGCTAGGCCACAAAACAACACTCAATGAATTCAGAAAGATTGAGATTATACAAAGTAATTTCTCTGACCACAACAGAATGAAGTTGGAATTCAATAAGGGCCAGAGAAACAGGATAGGCACAAGGATATGGCAGTTAAACAACACACTCTTAGACAAACAGTGGGTCAAAGAGGAAATTTCAAAAGAAATCAGTAACTACCTTGAAACTAATGAAAACAACAACACAACATATCAAAACCTATGGGATGCAGCAAAAGCAGTCCTGAGAGAGGAGTTCATAGCCATAAATTCATATATTAAAAAAGAAGAAAGTGCTAAAATTGAAGATCTAGCTGCACACTTGGAAGAATTGGAAAAACAACAACAAACTAAAGCTAAAGGAAGTAGAAAACAGGAAATAACCAAGATTAGAGCAGAACTAAATGAAATCGAGAATAAGAAAGCACTGGAAACAATAAACAAAACCAAAAGCTGGTTCTTCGAGAATATCAACAAAATTGACAAACCCTCAGCCAGAATAACAAAGAAAAAGAGAGAACAGATGCAAATACATAAAATAAGGAATGAGCAAGGTGATATCACTACTGACCCCACAGAAATAAAGAATATCACAAGAAGATACTTTCAAAAATTATATGCCAACAAGAATGACAATTTAGAGGAAATGGACAAGTTTCTAGAAACCCACAAAAAGCCGACATTGATGAAAGAAGAAACAGATGAACTCAACAGCCCAATTACAAGAAAAGAGATAGTCTCAGTCATTAAAAACCTCCTAACTAAGAAGAGTCCAGGACCAGATGGCTTCACAGCTGAATTGTACCAAACATTCCGGAAAGAGCTAACACCAATTCTACTTAAGATCTTCCAAAAAATAGAAGTAGAAGGAATATTACCTAACTCATTCTATGATGCCAATATTACCCTAATACCAAAACCAAATAAAGATACCACAAGAAAGCAAAATTACAGACCAATTTCTCTAATGAACCTAGATGCTAAAATCCTTAATAAAATAATTGCTAATCGCATTCAACAACATATCAAAAGGATTATACACCATGACCAGGTGGGTTTCATCCCAGGTATGCAAGGATGGTTCAATATAAGAAAATCAATCAATGTAATACACCACATAAACAAACTGAAAGAAAAAAATCACATGATCATCTCTATAGATGCAGAAAAAGCATTCGACAAAATACAGCACTCTTTCCTCATAAAAACACCAGAAAAGATAGGAATAGATGGAAACGTTCTGAAAATGATAAAGGTTATATATGAAAAACCCAAAGCTAACATCATTTTCAGCAGTGAAATCCTAAAAGCCTTCACTCTGAGATCGGGAACAAGACAAGGATGCCCACTAACACCACTCCTATTTAACATTGCCTTAGAAGTACTTGCACGAGCACTGAGACAAGAAAAGGACATAAAAGGCATCCAGATTGGAAAAGAAGAAGTAAAAATTTCATTATTTGCAGATAACATGATCCTATACATAGAAAACCCTGAGAAATCAACAACAAGGCTTCTAGAACTTATAAAGGAGTTCAGTAATGTTGCAGGCTATAAGATCAACGCTCAAATATCAGTAGCATATCTGTACACCAATAACCAGCAAACTGAGGAGGAATTCAGGAAAATAATACCATTTACAATAGTAAACAAAAGAATCAAATACCTAGGAATAAATTTAACTAAAGATGTAAAGGACTTATATACAGAAAACTACACAACACTGTTAAAGGAAATCAAAGAAGACTTAAATAAATGGAAAAATATTCCCTGTTCATGGATGGGAAGACTAAACATCATCAAGATGTCTATCCTACCCAAACTAATCTGCTGATTTAATGCAATCCCAATAAAAGTCAACACTATATTTTTTAAGGAACTGGAAAAACTAACCAAAAAATATATTTGGAGAGGCAAGAGGCCCCGATTTGCCAACGACATATTGAAAAAGAAAAATGAAGTTGGAGGTATCACATTACTACATACTACACATACTACACATACTACAAAGCTACAGTGATCAAAACTGCGTGGTATTGGCACAAGGATAGACCTACTGACCAATGGAACCGGATTGAGAGTTCTGATATAGATCCTCACATGTACAGTCACCTGATATTTGACAAGGCCACAAAACCCACTCAGTTGGGAGAGAGTGGCCTCTTTAACAAGTGGTGCTTGGAGAACTGGATATCCATATCCAAAAGAATGAGAGAAGAACACCATCTCACACCTTATACAAAAATCAACTCAAGATGCATCAAAGATCTAAATATAAGAGCCAAACCATAAAAACCTTGGAAGATAATGTAGGGAAGCATCTACAGGACCTTGTAATAGGAAATGGTTTCATGAACTTCACAGCCAAAGCACGAGCAGCAAGAGAAAAATTTGATAAATGGGATCTCCTCAAAATTAAAAACTTCTGCACCTCTAAGGATGTTATTAAGAAAATAAAAAGGCAACTTACCCAATGGGAGAAAATATTCGGCAACCATATATCTGATAGGAGCCTAATATCCTGCATATATAAAGAAATCCTTAACCTCGAAAATAAAAGGACAAACAACCCATATAAAAAATGGGCAAGTGACATGAAAAGACATTTCTCCAAGGAAGAAATACAAATGGCTAAAAAGCACATGAAAAAATGCTCAACATCACTTGCTATCAGGGAAATGCAAATCAAAATTACAATGAGATACAATCTTACACCCATCAGAATGACAGCTATTAAAAAAACAGGAGACACTAAATGTTGGAGAGGATGTGGAGGAATAGGAACCCTCATCCACTGCTGGTGGGACTGCGGTATGGTCCAGCCACTGTGGAGGACAGTTTGGCGGTTCCTCAGAAAACTAGCAATAGATCTTCCATATGATCCAGCAATTCCACTGCTGGGTATATACCCAGAAGAACTGAAAACAAAAATACAAACAGATATATCCACACCAATGTTCATAGCAGCATTGTTCACCATTGCCAAAAGTTGGAATCAGCCCCAGTGCCCATCAACAGACGAATGGATAAGGAAAATGTGGTACATACATACAATGGAATATTACTCAGCTGTAAGAAGGAACAAAGTGCTAACATATGGAATTACGTGGATGAATCTTGAAGACCTTATGTTGAGTGAAGCAAGCCAGGCACTGAAGGATGAACAGTATATGACCTCAGTGATCTGAACTGAGGAAAGTGAGCAGTCTCTGAGAACCATTGTCTAAAAGATAGGTTAACAAAGGAGAGTAAGTGAAGAGCAGGCTTTGAGCCATCACCCATATGGACATAATCTATGGTAAAGGGATAGAGTGTGGTTGCATGTTGTGGGATGGGGCAGATGAGTGGTGGTGTTCCTGGGTTTGGTGGTACAGCACTGGGGGGTGGATGGATTAGGAAGGGCTGGTTCAAATCCCCAGGACATGTAACTATGAATCTTGACAATCCATGGGTTGGGAGAGGGAGGTATCACGGGCCCTGGGGGGCTGGGGAGAAGGGAACAGTCAAGATCTAATGGGTTGTTTGGTGGTCATGAGGAAGTTTTTTCATTACCTTACAGTAATGGACACAGGACATGGTAAATATCATCAAAATTATTAAACTGTATCATCTAAATTGTAAACTATACTGTAAATCACTGACAATGTTTTGTTGCTATATTTTGCTATCAGCATAACAGTTATAACAATGCTAACAACCAAAATAAAGGGGGGGGGAGTTAATATTGGGTGGGGAAGGGGGTTGGTTTGGTATCTGGGAGTCTCCTGCACTCCATGTGTGACTTTGCTGTGACCTAAAACTTCTTTGAAAATTAAATGAAAAATTGGGAGACAATGGGGATTGAGAGGAGGAAGGTGTCATGGCAAACCAGACATCCGATAACACAGTGATAAAGGGAAGGGAAAAAGGGTAAAAAGAAAAGAGAAAGGAAAAAAAAATGAATATATATATATATATTTTTTAAAGGCATTTCCTTTGCTTTTTTGCCCATTTTTTGAATGTCCCAATCCACTAATTACATTTTATTTTGTTTTGTTCTTTGTTTGATTATTTGTTTCTTTTCCTTCTCTCTCTCTCTCTTTTTTTTTCCCCCTGAGTTTCCTTATGTTCATCTCTTGCATGTAAGCTTATCACACTTGTTTCTTTTTCCTAGTAAGTGTATTTGATTATTTTATGGACTAAATGTTCATGGAGGATTTGGATCACAGAAGGGTTACAATGGGTCCTGCGGGGGATTATTGGGGGGATATCTGGGGGGGTTTTCGTGGGGATTGGTTCATCTGAATATACATGAAAGATATACAAAATCATTCAAAGGATCGGGGGATGGGGCATGGTCACGATGGGTGGATAATCACACAATAAATGAGGGAATCTGAATTCCTAGCCTGGAAAGCTCTGCCACAGTCTCCAAGGGAGCAACAATAGTCCTCTGAGTGTAGGGACAGTGCCTGTCAAAATAGGATGACCCACTGATGTGTTTTTTTTATTGATGACTACCCTTGTGGGTCTTTGCTCTTGTAAATGAGACTTAGCCTGCAGTTGTGGGGTGCCTAAGGGTTGCCACCTGAGAGCCTCCTTGTTGCTCAAATGTGGCCTCTATCTAAGCCAAACTCAGCATATGATTGCATTACCTTCCCCCCAACGTGGGACATGACTCCCGGGGGATGAGCCTCCCTGGCAATGAGGGATTAATACCAAGTGCCAACTGGCAACACAACTGGAAAAAGACCTTGAATAAAAGGGGGAAATGGTAAAGACAAATGAGTTCAAGTGGCTAAGAGACTTCAAAGAGAGTCGGGAGGTCATCCCAGAGGTAACTCTTACGCACACCTCAATAGGAGCTCATAGAACATCTAAGTGGCTATCACCCCACTCAGTGGGGTTCCTGAGAGCTCCAGAGACACCCTGGTTCTATATAAGGGAGGATAGCCCCGGAGACTGATGCCTTATTAGTGGGTTCTATTTTGGAATCTGTGCTCCTGAGAGTGACAGAATTAGACTCAAATAAGTCCTCCCTGCACATGGTTCACCAGTCCCTTCTATTCAAACCTATATGTGATGCTAGAGTTTTTAGGTATACTTCCAGAGACTGGAGCCTCCCGCCTACCTATGTGCCAGGTGTGCATGAAATCTAGGTGGAGCTGCAACTCCTACCCTACAGCTCAATGGACTCATCCAAGTCACCTGGTGAGGAGACAACGATGGGCAATGGCCATCCCAGGGAATGGAGAGGGCCTGCATCTGCAGGCAGGATCATCCCACCCACCATATCCATGGGATATAAGCCCTCTCTCACTTGGAGTTGGAGTGGACATCACCATCCCAGTCCCCTCAGGATTGGGGGAAGAACTATGGACTAGAGTGGACTTGATGGTATTCTCTTGTTCACATATGGTGATTCTAGCAATGCAAGAAATTATAACAATGAGGTGGAGTCAGTTGCCACTTGACACTTTTGGGGTAGGGAGGGGATGAGCAGTTGAAATACAGGGGCTTCTTTGGCAGTTGGAGGTTGTCCTGAGTACTGTGGTGGCAACAGATGTAGGCCATTTTAAATCAGCACACACCACTCAGAACTGAGTGGGAGAGATTGTGGTCTACAATGTGAACTGTGGTCTATGGTTGGTGGCAAGGCTCCAGGATGTGTAAGTTCATTGAGGCTGGTGGGCCACACTGTGGGAGATGTTTGTGTGGGATGTGGTGGGAGGTGTGGGAGGTGGGCAACATGGGAATCCCAGTGGGTTCTGCGTAATATTTTGGGTAATCTATGCACCTCTTAAAATATATGTATATTTATATATAAATAACATTTTTGTAAGCAAATACACATATATGCATATATATTTATATATCATTTTGCAAATGTTTGTATGTATTGTGAGAATTTTGATTTTTACCCATAATAAAAAAAAAATTTCCTTAATATGAACATGTCTACATTTCTATTTGTGCACACATGCACCAAATTTTGAGGGTATGTATGTTACTTGTTTATCAAATTGAAAACTAACATCAAGGAATATTTCAATAAAATAAGAAAAACATAAAAAAAAAAAAAAGATAACATGGATGAATCTTGAAGACCTTATGATGAGTGAAGCAACCCAGGCATTGAAGGGCAAATATTAAATGACCTCATGGATATGAAATAAGCAAATTGAGGACACTCATAGAGTTAGTCTGGAAGATAGATTTACATGGGTTAGAATGTGAGAAGAAGTTTGTGTGCCAACACCCATATGGGCCAAATCTATGATAAGGTGGAAGTACGTAGTGGTGCAATGGAGGGGCATGATAGTTGTGCATTGACATTTTGTGTTGGGTGGTGCTGGTTTGTCAGGAAGGTAGAGTGTTTAGGGTGGGTTTGACTGTCCCTGGAATTGGGGGAGTGTTGGGGGAGGGAGCAGGTGAACACTGGGGATGGTTGTGTATGTGGTTAAAACTACAATATTGGGAAATTTCTTTTGGCAACATGGCAGGGGATGGTTCCTAGTTTAGAGTATTGGATGTGGGGGCAATTGGGATAGGGTACACCTGGAGCAGGCTTGTAGGGAATGTGTGAGTGTTCATCTTGTCATAATGTGTTGTATCAGTGGGTGGAGACCCACATAATGAGTAAGAAGGTGTTGGACTCCCATCCTGGGAAGTCCTGTTCTGCTTTTAAATAGAGGGGTTGGAGTCCCTCAAGAGCATAGGCAGTGACTAATAAAGGAGGACAAAGCAGTTTGTCAAGCCCTCATTGTTTTTGCAGTAACTATGAATCTGGTTTTTCAAGAGGGAAGCCTGATGGTTACCATGGGTCCCATGGGGAGTGGGAGGAAGGAATAGGATGGGTGGAACATGGGACATTTTCAGGGCAATGGAAGTGTTCTACATGATCTTGCAATGATGGATACAAGCCGTGTTAAATTTCATCAAAATTTATAAAGTTGTATGGTCCAAAATGTACACCATAATTTAAATCATTGAACATGGTTAGAAGCAATGTTTTAATATGTGTACATCAATTGTAACAAATGTACCATCCACATGTAAAATGTCATAAATAGGTGAAATGGGAGAAAGGAAAGGATGTTGGGTATATGGGAATCCCTTATATTCTGTACATCACTTTTCTGTAACCTAAAGCTCCTTTTAAGACAAAATGAAAAAAATAAGACACTGGGTGAATAAACAGAAGAAAATGTCTCTGTACATACAAGACCACAGATCTTACAGTGATGAAAAACATAATGTCGAATTTTTAAAAAATATATATTTTGTATAATTTCAAAGTTTTAAAAATATTTTGTATTTTATTTGTTATTATTAAAACTATCATTTTTATTCCATTTTTTATTAATTGTATTTGGTTATTTTGTTGGCTTCATTTTTGAGGAAGTTTGGGATCCCAGAATTGTTACAACTGTGGCAGTGGCAGAACATTGCTGTGGGGTGTCAGTGATGGGGGATGCATGGGAAGAGGTTCACCTGGGATACACTATAAGGCATAGGAATATATTCAAGATTTCATAGGGCTTTGTCATGGTGGGTAAAGATTCACACAATAAATGAAAGAATATCAAATCTGCATAATGGGGAGCTCTGCCAAATTCTATAATGGGACAGCAAGAATCTCCTGGCTACAGTGGCAGTAAGTAGTGAAGGAGGATGGACCATTGACAGGCCCTTGATATTGATGACTGTACTTATGAAACTTTCCTTTTAAATTGAAACATAGCCTAGTATTATAGGGAGCATAAGAGTTACCTCCTGAAAGCCTCCTTGTTGTTCAAATGTGGCCTCTCTCTAAGCCAAACTCAGTCTATAAATGCATTGCCTTCCCCCTAGTGTGAGATATGACTCACACTAGAACCCCAACTCTGTCCTTTTCATGTCTTTTACTTGAGAATCCCCACCCACAAAGGAGTGGGGACCCAATGCCCTACTGATGAGGCACAATCAAAGTCTTAATCATAATTTAATTATGCACAGAGGAACAGACCAATTTAAAAACATATTTCAATATATATTTTTGGAATTCATAAATAATGCCAAACTTCTACAATCTTAAATGCAATAGAAGCACTTTGTTAAGTAATTTCCCTCAGATCTCTTCTGAGTCAGTTGAGGAAATACACTGGGTGTATCCTAGGGCTCCCAGGACACAGAGCAGTGACCAGAGAAAAAGTCATGATTTTTGTTTCCCTCTTCATCAGGGATACTCTATGCTCTGCCTATGTCCTGTGGACATTTACACTAAAATCTAACTCATAAGTATCAGAATCAGGAATGGAGCCATAGCCTTTAAGATGGGAAGGGTGTGAGAATACAGAGTAAGCCCCAGACCCTGATAGGAAATCCGTCTTCTGCCTCCTTTCCTGTTCCTGGAAATACCTTGTCCTTGGAGGTCCTGCTCTCAGTCTTCTCAGGTCCCTTCTGGACTCCCTGAGGGGCAGATTTGGGTCTGGTCTCACACTGTATCCATCACAGACTTTGTCTCCCACCCTTACACATGCTAAGTCCTCAGGTCTTGGGTGTTTCTGTTAAAGGTCATCAGTTTCATGAGATGGTCTGGGGAAGAGACAATCAGCTTTTTATTACTCCATGGCATACATATGACTAA
>JAKSZT010054553.1:1688238-1700686 GCA_026826555.1 Tolypeutes matacus
GAGAGGTGACTAAACATGCTCCAATTTGGTGGTGCATGGAATGGGCAAAAGGGAATTGTGAGGCTATGAAATCACTTTCATGCAGACAAGGGATATGATATATACTAGACAGTTGTCCTCCTGGAGTAAAAGCAGAAGGTTCAGAAGGAAGCAGGCAGTGGCAATGGTCATACAGTCATTTATAAAGGGCCCAATGGTGTGGGGAACATGGGGGTGCAGAGTTAGGAAAGAGAGGAAGAAGCATGGGCTTGGGAATCCTAGTAATAGTTCATGAAGGAGCAGATAGAGAAGCAGATACATAGAGCCCCTTGTCTGGGCTTCCAACAATGTAGCAAATATAAATTGATCTCAGAGGGAGACAGACAATGTGGGGTGTTCCAGGAACACTGACCTTGCCAGCAAAACCTCCTCATCCTTACAGTGCCCCTTTCTGTCTTTCTTCCCCTGTAAATTGAGTTTTCCCAAACTTGTCCTGTGGTGGGAGCTCAGGAATTCTTCACAGGACATTTAGTTAAATCAAGCATGAATCCAGAAATTCCCAACAAGTTATCTATCATTCCTTAGGATATTCATGATGCTTTAAAGGAAACAAAATTGAAAGCCTTAACACATTTTGGTAAAGAAAAATTCTCACCAATCTTTGCTGAAATAACTTCCCAAGATTCAGCACGAAATTAGTGGACTGAGAAATACAGATATTGGCATAAATGGGGTTCAACAGCACATTGAAATTTTCCAAAATACACATAATAGAGAAATGGAGAACATTTATTTTCCAATTTTGGAGTTTCCTAGATGAATTCAGCAGATTCTGAGGTTAGAGCAGGGAACTTGAATGGTAGCACTTTTATCCAACTAAACTTGTGACAAATAACAAAGAAAAAGAGGTTTCATGGGAATGGAGATTGAATTATTACTTCTAGTACTGATGGTAGTGAGCTGCAGAATGTAGCTAAGCTGTGATAGCTTAAAGGGCTTCCTCAGTTTGAACACCACAATTAGATGGACCTAAGCATCAATCACTGCCAGCAGGGCAGCTCAAGTTCTCTCCGTATGGGAAGCTCCCCGACTATAAAACTCCATCTATGGTCCTTACTATTAGGTGTACCAAGGGGCTGGTTCAGCCTATTTCCCACATTCAGAAGAGCACATTCAGTTCTTCCTCTGGGGGGGTCAAGGGAAAGATTGGTGTGCGTAATGGACTCTTCTGCTCAATATCTCTGTCCATGGAGGGAATCAAGTGAAAATGGGAACATTTGTCCCTACTCTATATTGAGCTTACCCTAAGGAGAAAGACTACTATAAGTAACAGGACTTGGCCCAGAATTAAGGAACAATATAAATGGGGAAAATGTGGATAATTGCAGTTGGTTTAAGACAACATGTTTGCTGCTATATGTGGTCATAGATAAACAAGTAAAGCCATGTTTTCCACTTAAAAGCCTGTCTTGTGTGGGCCCTGAGAATATGTCCCACATTCTTCTACCTACAGGAACATGATGTAACCAGGTCCCAAGTGCTGCTCTCTGAAATTGTCTTTTTTGTGCCTAAGACAGTTACCTGGGAGCTACTCCCCATCAAGGCTAGAGCTTGGGACTATGCTAAAGCAGGGCTCTCCCTGGGAGACACAGGAGTCTTTTAATGGACAACTTTGACACAAGGACACCCTGATATCCTTGCAGAACTAGGAGAAAGGTAATGGTTAGGGGAACAATGGACAGCCAGATCCATGCTGAGTCTGATATGCACACTTTTGTGTGTGGGGGAGAATGAGATGTGAAATCCATTATGGTTAATAGGCTACTGACTTTGACATGTCCCCACTCTTGGTCTTAACTGAGATCACAGAGTGCCCTAATTAGAGAAATCCAATGAGGTCTCTTTCCTGTGTTAGATTTTACAAGACTCATGGATATTCCCTGAGGATTCTGGGAAATCAGATCGCTTAGTGTGCATGTGGGAATGTTTCCTCCTTTTGTAATGAAGCTTTTCTAATTCACATAATTCAATACAGAACACAGAGTACTAAACCTAGAGAGGTTCCTGGGGAGACTTTAAGAAGCAGAGGAAGTGCCATACCATGGCAGGAAACCAGCTGAAACCTCCCCCTGCTCCTGCCCTTGGGGCTGAGCCCTGTGTTATGTGGACCCTGAGCTCCCCCAGTAGACCAGTCCTCTCCATGCATGGGGAGGTTTTTGCCTGGGCTCACACTGACTTCTCATCACTGTGACTCTGGCACAGTAATACATGGCTGTGTCCTCAGGCCTCAGGTTTGACATTTGCAGATAGAGCTGGTTCTTGGCATTGTCCCTGGAGATGGTGAATCTGCACTTCACAGAGTCTGCATAGTCTATGTAATTACTACCACTGCTAATGTAAGAGACCCACTCCAGTCCCTTCCCTGGAACCTGGCGAAACCAGCCCATTCTGTGGTTAATGAAAGTGAGTCCAGATGCTGCACAGGAGAGTCTCAGAGACCCTCCAGGTTGGGCCAAGTCTCCCCTAGACTCCACAAGCTGCTCCTCACCCTTGGCACCTGTAATCAATGAAAGTAAAATTGGATTCACAGAGATAGTGACACACACACCTTCCTCATACACACACACACTCTCTGAATCCCACACACAGGAGCATCTCCAGTTTCTCCATAATATTACCATGAAAATTTTACAACAAAAATGCCCATCTCAGGACACCCTTCATGGTTCCTCCTCTTCCTCTGTCCTGTGCACAGAAAGGAAGAACTCAGACAACCAGGGTGGGGGCTCCTCTCTCAGAGCTGCAGGACTGGGCCTGGGCTGGTTTTCAGGACCAGAGGGTGGGGCTCAATTTGCATATCCATCCCCTGTGGGGCACATTAGCACACTCCCTTCTCATGAGCTCTCTCCTGGACATGCAGGCCCTGCATCGAGAGATATCTGTGAACACAGTCATTGAAAACTCATCTGATGTTGAGTGCATAGAAAAGCATTTCAGGCATAGAAAAAATGCGGTGCTTTCACCCATACCTCCTCATAAAGCACTGTATATGGTGGATGTATTCTTTAAAAGGAGATCCTACTGACTAGCTTCCTATTGAGGCCAGGAACCTGGGAGAAGCCCCTGATGATTCATTTTCCTTGGATCCCAGATTATAACCCTCTCTCTCCTCAGTGGATTCCAGGTCCAGGACCCAATGGAGATGAAATGACATTGCCCAGACTTCTGTTAGTGTAATCACATGCAATAGATGACACCTGGTATTTTCTCTTTCTCCCATCTGCTGGTTGCAAGAAGCAGGAGTTTAAGGCTCTGGACATCTGTGCCAGGGCTCTGAACATCTGCCCCATGACTGGCACATCAGCCTCAGTTCCATTTGCTCCACAGAGAGAGCAAGTGGCAATAGGATGAACACACTGGTTGGGTCTGCCCCAGCAACTCCCTCTTGGTTCCCAGGGCAAGCCCAGACCCTGGAGACTTGCAATCATTGTGCATATGCCACTTATCATGTGAGTGAGGAGGGCCCTATCAGCAAACAATAGACCAAGGCTGGCTTTGCGTTTTCCAACTTTACTGAGGGATAACTGAATCATATTCCATCATATGGCTGTTCCATATTTTTTATATATTAACGTGTTGAAGGACAATGATTGCTTCTAGTTTTTGGCTAATGTGAATGAAGCTTCTACAGACATTCATGTGGAGGTTTTTGTGGACATTGATTTTCAAATTGGTTGGATAAGTGCATAAGAGCATGTCTACTGCTTTGTATGGAAAGAGTTGGTACAGCTTTGTAAGAAACTGTCAAGGTGAGCTCCACAGTGGCTGCACCTTTGAGGATTCCTCCCAGCAGTGTTGGTATAGTTGTGCTACATCATAACCAGCAAATGGTATTATCAGTTTCCCTTGAGTTTTAGCCATTCACAGGCATGTGTAGTGGTAACTTGTCTTAATTTCCAGTTCCCTGAATATGAATGATGTTATCAACTTTTCATATTTTTTTCTGCCATCTGCATATTTTCTTTGCTGGGGTGTCTCTGCAGACCTTTTGCCCAATTTTAACTGACTTGTTCATTTTCTTATTCTTGAGTTTTAAGATTTGATTTCTACATATTTTGTAAAAGGCCTTTATCAGATATGGGTTTTTCAGGCACTTTTTCTCAGTGTTTGACTTGACTTTTCATTCCCTTTATGGAGCTTTTAGTAAAACAAGAGTATTTATTTTTAGTAAATGAATTTCAGTAAAGTCCATGATATTATTATTTTTTCACAAATTGTACATTTGCTGTTGTATCTAAAAACTTACTACCAACACCCAGAACTCCTAGACTTTCTCCTATGTTTTCTCATAGGATTTTTATGCTTTTGTGTGTTACATTGAGGTCTATTTACCATTGTGAACTAATTTCTATGAAAAGTCAGCACCTAAGTTGTCTTTTGCATTTAATAGCAGAACCATTTGTTAAAAAGATTGCCTTATATCTATTAAATTTTTGTTGCTTTGTCAAAGATCACTTGACAATATTATGTATTGGTCAATTTCTGGGCTTTCTGTTCTGTAATGTTGCTCTCTATACCTATTTTATCACATATCAAGTTGCCTTCATTCCTGTAGCTCCATATTAAGTATTGAAATTGGGGTATGAACCACCCAACTTTGCCCTACTTTTTAAGTATTGTGTTGTTATTCTATATTTACTGTCTTTCCATTTTATAATAAGTTTGTTGATATCTAAAAAATAGCTTGCTGGGTTTTTGTTTGTAATGTAATGAAATTACAAATCAGGTTGAGGAGAATTGGTGTTTTAGCAGCCTTGAGCCTTCCAATCCTTATAGATAAGATATCACTAATTTATTCAAATCTTCCTTTTCTTTCTTCACAGTTTTGCAGTTTCCTGCACATAGATACTGCACACATTTTTTTTTAACTTTATATCTAAGTATTTCATTTTTTTGCCAGTTTTAATTGTATTATTTGTTTATTTTGAAATTCCAGTAGTTCACTGTTTCCTATAGGAAGCAATTGGCTTTTGTATATGAACCTTTCCTGCTGCAACCTTCTTATATTTTTTATTCATCTCAGGAATTTTTTCTATTGATTCACAGGTTTGCTACATAGAAATCATGTTACTCTTGAACAAAAGCAGTATTATTTATTTTTCTCTAAGACATAAATTTAAAAAAAAAACTTTTCACATCTCTAATGTGTACAATGTGGGAAGAAAGGAGAATATAGAGCTCCAGATGTGATTCAATGGATTTGAGAGTGAAAATGTAGAGGGAGCAAACTTGAGAGAGAGGAGGAGAAGGCTAGATAGTGGAGTGCTAGATCTTGGGACCTTGGAGCAAGATGTCATTGGAAAGGCCAAAGTGTGAGGTCCATTATTGTCCTCTCTGAGGTCATGAGGAGGACAGGGTGCTGGAGGAGAAATGGTTTCAAGAGCACCAAAGACCAGGGTATTGGAGGCAACAAGTATGTTCACATTGAAATCTGCATGAATCATGAGAAATCTTATGGGAGCAAGTCATTGAGCAGCTGAGATAGAATCCACAAGGATGGCAGTAATTCAAAGGGCAGAAGATAACCACATAAAGACAGGGTTATGTGTTTGGTAAAGCTATGAGGATGAAAGGTGAAGGGGGAGAGGTGGAAAAATGAGCATTGTCTGAAACTGACAAGGAGGAGCTATAAGGAAAACATCCAGATTGTAGGAGGAATATCAGAGAGGGAAAAGCTACCATTTGAGAAGGTTTCAGGGGCATGTCCCAGGCAGGAATAAGTTTCAGTTAGGATAAAAAAGGGAAAGAGGATTTTCAAAGATGGGCTTGAGGTTCTGTGGGCTTTACAATTTACTGACTGTAGATTCCAAAAGGCACCGTAGAGGGAATTTAGAAGGGTTGTGTGTGCTGGATGGAGTCAGAGAAGGAGTTGCAGTGAGTCCAGTGGTTATATGAATCCAGGTGTTGAAAAGTTGACCCAGGATTCCTGAGCTATTGTGCCTTTTATACCCAGAGCAGAGAGGGTTTATGAGGATGTAACTGTTGGTGGACAGCAGTGGATGAAGGTTTTTCCAGGGGCATGGATTCAGGGAAGGGAGGTCTGTCAAGTTTGAAGCCTTCCACTTCACACTCATGCTGCTTATGTCCTGGAGGGGGTGCTCTGACCCTAGAGGAGGGCCTCATATTGATTTCTCCACTTATCATATATATTCAAAAAAATAAGAGGAAATTCTTCAATCCATCTGACATGCTCATGATATCCTAACCTGGGTCTTGACTTGAGAAGGTTAAGACTTATTCTCTGAGGTAGAATTCCTTCACTGAATTGGAGAGAATTTTGATAGGACCTAACTTACATATTCATTATAGTTTTCTGATCATCTATATTTCATAAAACACCATTTTAGTGCCATGCAATTTAAAATTAATGATTAATATTTAAATTTTTCACCTTCCTATGACCCAACTTCAGATCTTCCTGGATAGTGTCAGTTGCAGTGAGGAGCATCTGGGGCTTACCTGGTCACATGAATCAAATGAACTGATTTTGAAGTTTAGAGAGTGGAGAGTGGACACACCAGTATCTATTGAACAGCTCTGAGCTGTAAATGGGGACATATTGTCAGAGAATCTTATTGCCTCTTATACAAAAACAGACTCTTTTTACCAAAAACCAACAAATACAACAAAAATGTGGATTCATAGCTCAAGGGTGTATGCTTTGACCTTAGCCTATGCATAGGGACTGGGCTGGGCAGTGGGTTCTGTAAGAATATGCAGTGGGACTGCAGGAGGGAAAGCTGCCCACAGGGCAGCAGCAGAAGGTGACTGATGGGCTGGGACACTGAGGCAGGAGAAGAGGAGCAGTGACAATATGCATCCTCAGTGGATGTGAATCAGGCATTGTGTGACAAATATGGAATCATTGATGAATTTTAAAATGTATGTATATTTATTAAACATTTCTTAAATAAAAGGGTAAATATTTTGCAAACTTATCATTGCATTTTCTAATGAATTTTGAAACTATTATTTATAAACTTAAATTTCTTGATGATTTATTATCTGTCAGGAGTTTGCTATACATTTATTGTGCAATATCTCATTTCCCCATCACAACTCTATGAGGTCATGTTGAAAAGCTCCCTAAGAAAATTGACTATTTCTGAATATTAGTTTCTTTTAATAATTATCAAGATTTTCATGAAATAGAGGGAGGATCTTCATGTCCATACTAACTTCAACTCTAGGTGACATATTGTATTTACAGGAAACATTAGTCAGGGTCTTCCAACCCTACTGATGTGATTAGGGAGGAGGCACCAAGACATTGAACTGTTTGCTGCAGTAAGGTCCATGGAGGCTCCTTCTCTGTCCTTGGTGCCCAATGGGCACTTCTGTGAAATGCCCCCTTTGAGGCATGTAAGGTTTTCCTGAGACAGCAGGATCAGCCCATCTGTCTTCAAGCTGAAGTGACCTGGGAAGATGAACTCCTGGTGTCTAGAGACTGGGGTCCACTCACAGGGGCTGAGAGGACTGGCTGGATGCTCACAAGGTATCATGCAAGAGCAGAGGACCTAGGTCCTTCTGTCCCCCCAGACACAGACCCTACACACCACTTGCTTCACCAGCAGGAATTATGTCTAGCTTCTTTCATCCTAATTAACACATGGAGCAAAACTTGAAATGCTTTTATGGCCCTTTGGCAGGAACCCTCATGATTATTCCCGTTCAATTCTGACTTACAGGTGTGGGCCCTACTGACAGCAGAGGAAGGGCTCACAAAAAACCTGCAGAGGTGCAAGGGGTGGGGTTAGGAGGCCAGGGTAAGCAGGGCTAGCAGTGGACACCAGGTTCCACTTGACTCAGGAACATGGTCAGAGTGGCTCGAGCTGTCTGAGCAGAGCAGATGTGACCCAGATGGTGGCCCCCCATACACCTTAGGGCACCTTGTCTAGACTCTGCAGGGAAACCTTCATTATGTCCTTTACACAAACATCTTCTTTACTAATATACCAGCCCAGGTGTTAATGGACAAAAGATTATGGACAATACACAAAACAATGAATTCACTCTTGCAATAAAAGGACTCTACAAACATGATTTCCCTTTCAATTTAGGCAACTGAAATTAAAATTGTGTGTGAAGATGAAGCTGTTGAAGAACGTCCACTACCATGAGCTTCAAGAAGTTTCTTTTATTCTCATGGACATGGTGGTTCCTTTGTGTGGAGTTGACCCCTGCTGGGCTCCCAGTCCCCCTTCCTGTTCTCCTACTTTGATTAGAAGAACAGGACTAAGGAACCCCATAGACAAGGCTCCCAGGCTCCCTGCTAGTGCTTGATCCTGCCATGGGTTGACACCTGTCTGTGGCAGACAAATATTTCTCCCTCTACCAAGTACTGGGGGTCATGGGCTAAAACTGCACCTAGAGTCTTGGACATTTGGTAACTGATTGCAGAAGAAATTCTATCAATTTCTGATAATACAGTGCCCAGAAATATCCAGAGACATGGCTACTTGGCTTTAGATAGTTTAGCAAGCCCCACCTATTTCTATTTTAAAAGTCTTGGTATTTGTGCATGTGTGAGTGTAGCTACAGGAATAAATTTTCTTACTCTTGCCTTCTCTTATTTGGACTCAAATCCATTTCTTGCTATAGAGTTTTTCATTAGAAGGAGAGGTGTGAGCCACAGATGTTCAGGGAAATGTGCACAGTTTTTAGATACTGAGCAAATCAAGGTGGACCAGCACACAATGCACATCCCTGATTCATCCCAGGAAGGGACATTAGTATTTGAGGTTAGTGCTTCACAACAGGCTACAGAGTTACCTTATCTCTTGGGGTCACATGAGACAACTAGATAGTGTTTGCCTTCATTCAATATTTAAAAGGCATGGGGAGAAGTTATTTCTGAGAGAATTAACCAAGGACCTTGATTTCCTTTCTCTGATGATATATTCAAACAGTACAAATGAGGCCTGTGGCTGCAAGAGCAGCCAGTTACCTTTTCCTACAAGATCATATCAGCTTCTGCAGCCTATGGAGACTTTTAAAGTATTTGGGCTTATAGGGCTCTTTCATCAGCACAACTTATTCTCCTCTACCAAGCCTGGGCACACATAACTTGTGTTCACCAGCTGTGATTCCTGTGACCTTCATTGGTATGTGGTATTCTCATTAGAACATTCTCCTGTAGGGTGGGGATGGCCTTTGACAAGGACAAGTGGGAGCAGATGCCCAGCCCCTCCTGGCCCTGTCCTTTGCAGACCTGACACAGCCCCATTGGGCTCTTGCTCACCTCACCTCTTGGTGACAAGTGGGGGCCATTCTCCAGATGGTTCTTCAGGGTATCCTGAGTTCATGCCCACAGGTGTCATCAGGTATCCGTTGTTGCTGATACTGTTCCTCAGACTCTGTAGCTCCCAGGCATGGAGGTGCCTGTGCAGAGATGCTGTCTATATAGAGGATACACTTTATATCATGTTATACAGAGATGACTCATCTTCTTCCCTTTGTAACCAAAACAATTCACTTGTCTTTCTATTAGTGTCAAAGAAGGTGAATTCTATAAACATATGTGTTGGGAAACCTGTACCAGGTGTGGAGCAGTGGTGGTAGCAGCTGCATGGGGAGCTTCTTTGGCTGAGGGTGATTCTCCAGAGAAAGGGGCAGCTCTGAGCCTTCAGCAGCTAAACCTCTCAGCAGTGGGGGATATGCCAGCAGCCAGGAAAAAGCAGCAGGCAGGAAAATGAAGAGGAGCTTATCATGTTCAGTTAAAGAACTGACATATGATGATAAAACCTAATTTTAGGTTCTACCATTTTATATAAATATATACGTGTGTGTTTGAATTTACACCAACATATTTGTAAACCTACACATGTGTATATCCACATGCACATATTCATATTTATATATATATGCAAACAACCATATGTACATCTACTTACACACACATGCCCCCACACAGAAACACACACACATTCCATGTATTCCTCAAATTAGCAACCCAGAAAGAAAACTAGAATTTTATTATTCTTTTTAAGAATAATAGAGGGCAAGATGGCAGGAAGGAGGACAGAGTCCCAGGGGGAAACCTTTGGCTCATAGAAAAGAAAAATAAGATCAGACAGGGAAATAAAAAAAATAATAACTCTCCACAAATTAAAATTAAAAAAAAAAACACAACTCTTCCTTTTTTCAAAACCTCTTTCCCTGTCCCTGAGATAGGCCCTATTATTGATGGGTTCTGCCTGTCCTGCTGTTGTCCTGAGCACCCCCTGATACCCACCACCCTCCTGCCCTCCCTGGAGGAGAGTTTGTGTCTGATTTCCCCTGACTGTGTCTCTTACACCATAATACACAGCTGTGTCCTCAGCATTCATGGAGCTCAGCTGCAGAGAGAACTGGTTCTTGGCTGTGTCTCTAGTGATGGAGCTGCAGCTCCTGAGGGATGGGCTGTAGTTCATGTTCCCATCATCACATATCTCCCCATCCACTGCAATCTCTTCCCTGGGTGCTGGCAGATCCAATCTCAGCAGGAACCACTGGGTGTGATGGGGAGCCCAGAGACAGAGCAGGTGAGAGTCAGGATCTGTCAGGGCTTCACAAGTTCTGGACCTGACTCCTCCAGCTTCACCTGGGACAGGACACCTGAGACAAGGAAACCACAGTGAGTCAACCAGTCACCACAGCCCATGGCCCCATTTCTGAAATCCTAGGAATCTCACACAGGTATATTACCAGCAAGCAGAGCAAGGGAAACAGCAGGTTCATGGTTTTCTCCTTTAGGGTCTTGTCTTCAGACTCTACACTTAATGATAACTCACAAAGATTAACCCTAGCTTAGGGCTCCTCCTTCCCTACATGTCTGGAAGAGAGATTTGCATGTGGGAGGGCCTGTAGCTACAAGAGGGGAGCAGGATATGTCAGGACTCAGGGTGCACAGGGATGTTTCAATGCAGTTCTCTCCCCTATTTTATGATCCTAGTAGAGGTTAAATTGAATTGATTAATGTATAAGAAGCATTATGTGTCCTTGAGTAATAAAAGAGTATGTTCCAGCACTAGCATGGGCTTAATCAATTTGAAGTAGGGAAGACATATATTTAGATGCAGGAACTGAGTACATGGATTTAGAAGTATTAGGTCTACCAGGTATACTGTGCCTGTTTGTATATATCCAGGAAAAGTCAGGTTCTTAAATTCACTAGTGAAGTGGTGGGTAAAGGATTACAAGTATTATAACATGCAGGTGACCAAAATACTGTTTTTGGAATTGAGTTACAAATTATTACTTGTCTAAATTTTCTGAACTTAAGATTAATTTAAATTCAAGGAGACACTGAAGTACTATAGAAACTCTTATTTTACAGGTGCCTATGCTTAAATTGAAGGAGTAATATTTTTTTAAAAAACTAACCTGGCATTACCACTTACTTGTTAGATACATTTCCATTTGATATTATGCTGTTACATTAGATGCTAACAAATGACATTAGCAAGATGTATTCTGCTGTATGAAAAATGGCCAAACTTTAACTATGGGGCATGGATTCTGCACTTACTTATCTTTATAGCTTTGGCTCAGTATCTTTCATGAAACTGTAGTCAAGATTTAGGCCCAAACTGTAGTTGTCTTCAGGCAGGAAGTGGCTGGAGAAACAACTTCCAAGAAAGTTCCTTCACAGGGCTGGTGAGTAGGTGCCTGCTGGTCATTAGATGTCACCATGGTCATGACACCTTCTGTCCATGATGAATGTTGGGCAGGAGGTCACTTGTTTCCCCTCCCTGGGCTCAGCAGAATTATACTTCATATCAGTGCAGGTCTCTGTGCAGGCTTCATTTATTCCCTGCCCCTCCATAAAAGGAAAGAGGATTGCCTTATATCCCTTTCCAATAATACAGATTATTTCTCTAGTGACCATGAGAATTTTTTGTCATTTTTCCACAGCCTAAGACCCTTAATCCTATAGAAGAGGCTGTGGGTGGTGTTGACTGGTACCTGTCCAGTGCATTTGATCCCCACTTGGATGCCCTTATCATATAGGGGTCTCTTCAGTCTCCTGACCTGCCCTGCTCTTTCCCCCAAGGACCCAGTGAGGGTCCAGGAAAAGGAGCTGTGAGTGCACCTGTATCTGGGCTGCTACTCTTGGAATTCCAGAAATTGTTAAACTGTGTCCTGATTTCACCTTACCTAAATCTGCAGATTAATTAGTTTAAGATTATTGTCTGAAATTTATATCTTTACATTTCTTAACTCTGTCATTTAAAAAACAACTACTACATACAATTTGAATTTAATTTTTAAGAGAATTTATAATACTTTTTGTAATCAACCTCTCCTGCTTGGCTCTAAACCTTCAAATCTGTTAACAATGTCATCAATTCATCTTAAAGTTTTGTTATAATAATCATATATTTCAATTTTGTTTTCTCTCCTATCTTATCTTCCCCATGTATCCTCC
>JAKSZT010054553.1:1701086-1724251 GCA_026826555.1 Tolypeutes matacus
TAAGCCCTCTCTCACTTGGAGTTGGAGTGGACATCACCATCCCAGTCGCCTCTGGATTGGGGGAAGAACTATGGACTAGAGTGGACTTGATGGTATTCTCTTGCTCACATATGGTGATTCTTGCAATGCAAGAAATTATAACAATGAGGTGGAGCCAGTGGCCACTTGACAGTTTTTTGGGTAGGGAGGGGATGAGCAGTTGAAATACAGGGGCTTCTTTGGGAGTTGGAGGTTGTCCTGAGTACTGTTGTGGCAATGGATGTAGGCCATTTTAAATCAGCACACACCACTCAGAACTGAGTGGGAGAGAGTGTGGTCTACAGTGTGAACTGTGGTCTATGGTTGGTGGCAAGGCTCCAGGAGGTGTAAGTTCATTGAGGTTGGTGGGCCACACTATGGGAGATGTTTGTGTTGGATGTGGTGGGAGGTGTGGGAGGTGGGCAACATGGGAATCCGAGTGGGTTCCGTATAATATTTTAGGTAATCTAAGCACCTCTTAAAATATATGTATATATATATATATATAAATAACATTTTTGTAAGCAAATACACATATATGCATATATATTTATATATCATTTTACAAATGTTTGTATGTATTGTGAGAATTTTGATTTTTACCCATAATAAAAAAATAAAAAAAAAGAAATAAAAAATATGCAGGTATTCCACAGAGTATGTTTTCACACAGCCCCATATATGTAACTGATTTTTAAAAATTTAACCACACCAATGATACTTTCTACATCTTACTTTTTTGGACAATCATTTCCCTCATTCTGTTCATTGTGAATTCAGGAACTGCAGCCAAGGCAACATCGTGAGAGACCTGTCATTGCCCAGGACATTGCTGGGCTCCCTTGTGTCCTTGCTCTATGACCCACATCCATGCAGAGCCTCTCTGATCCCAGAAGACTTTTTAACACATATTAAGGGAGGATCTTCAGTACCAATAACAAAGTAAATGCCCAGAGCCATACAGAACAGGTGGTTCCTGGGAGAATATGTAGATAGGAGAGGACCCACAGACATGGCAGGGAGACAGGAAGACCCACCTCAGTCTCATGAACCTTCCCCAGAGCTAAGCCTCCTTGTGCATTGGTGCTTACCACTGATTCAGGGGGTCTGTGACTGCCCTCCCTCTGCCCACCCTCCTTGTGTCTCCTGTACAGTGATGGCTCAGCTCCCAGGAAAGCTGGTTCTGGTGCTGTCTATGTAGATGGTGAACCCCATTCACAGAGACTCTGTGGTGTATCTCTTTCCCATCACACTGGATGCTTAAAATTCCTTCAATACTTTCCTTAATTTGGAAAGCCAGTGCATCCACTATGTGTGAATGTGAATCCTGAGACTTCTCAGAGGACCCCAGAGCCTCCAGACTCTCCTAACCTCTCCTGGTCTCCTCCAATGTACCTCACACTAGGCATTGCAGATCCCAGAGGAGGAAGCTATGATGGCCAGTCACACAGCTGCAGCATCTGTGTCTGCCACTATGAGGACATTACCTTGGAAAATGATCTGAAAGAAAATCCAGACCAGAAAGTCTCCACCATTTGGCCACCTGGTCCTTCTTGCTGGGGGGCTCCTCTTCCACTGCTGCAGGGACAGGGGCTGTGGGGATCCAACTTATGGGGGGCCTGTGCTGCACATGGTCCTCTCCACAGACATGGGGCAGAATGTGATGACCATCTTTGGCTTCACAGAGAAGAGTCCCTCAGCTCTGACTGGGGCTGATAAGATGGTAACTGCAAGTCCTGCTACTGCTGAGGAATCTGGGCATCTGTGCCTCTCCCCACTTTCTAAAGGACCCATTGCCACCTCATCAATCCTGCATTCACTGATGCTAAACTTGATGGTCCACACCCTGCACATATTGAGCCATATGATGGCACAGTAATAACACCTGTAATAAGTTGTAAGAAACAAAGGGTGGGCAATTTAAAAAGGATATGGAGAAAATCAGGTTTCCCTGAGCAGATTTACCAGTTATATATATGGAAAACAATGATAGCAAGAAGAGAGTAAATAGGATAAAGAAAATATTTGTGGCTGTAATCATTAAGAACACTTCCAAAACTGAAGTTATCAAATCACTATGTCAAGGAGTTCTGGAATATGTGGAGTGGTGAGATTCTTCTGTCTAATACTGGAAGGATGGACACATCCATTATACATTAGTCAAGGCTTATGGAACTGTTCAGCACAAAGTGTAAACTATAATGTAAATTATAGACCTTGTTTAGTAGCAATGCTCCAATATTGCTTCTTCAACTCTAACAAATACCACACTAATCTAAGATGTCAGCAATAGTGGAAACTATGTGTGTGGTTGTGTGTGAGTGGGGTTATATGGTAATTCATGATAGTTTCAAGAGTAATTTTTCTGTAAATGTAAATCTAAAACTTCCCTACAAATAAAGTTACAAAATTAAACAACTATAGGCCATGGTTAGTAAACAATGCTTCTATATGTGTTCATAAATTGTAACAAATGTACTACATTAATGAAGGATGTTAATGGGGGAAAGTGTGGGGTAGAGGGGTGGGATACAAGAGAATCCCCTATATTTTCAATGTAACATTCATGTAATCTAAAGTTTCTTTAAAAATAAAGAAAAAAATTAAAAAGCAACAAACAAATAATCTTGTTTTGGGAAAAGTTGAGTAGGAGGGTGTGGGTGGAAACTCCTCTAAGCACATGAGAAAAAAATATCTTAAAACCAAACTCAAATAGAAAATCTTAAAAGAATCAAGATAAAATTTATTGTCTGAAAATGGGTCAAGATATCAGATGAAATCAGAATTCTCATCATGAATGTTTGTCTGCAGAAACATTGGATTGAGGCTTCAAAAGCCTGGCAGGAAATTAGTGCTTGTTTATAATCTTAAAACAAGCAGAAATCATTTAAACAAAGGACTTGTTGAGGGGATAATAAAAGAAAAATAGCTCATGAAAATCCATCATCAGCTGTCAACTACCATAAGAAATAGAAAAATTTAATTTTCAAGTGGAAGAGAAATGATTCCAGATGGAATTTGAAAGATGAAGGAAAGAAATCGCAAGCAAATAGTATGAAAGCATGAATTAAGAAATAGTTACATATCACTACAGACTAGAATTAACATACAAAGCATCATGAGATTCAAGTTGGAGGAGAGTTAAATTGCAGTCAAGTACAAATTTTTCCCATAGTAGATAATAAAAAGGGAAAAGCAAGCATAATTAGACATTAATAATTTAATTATTTTTCATTCTACCTTCTCTTAAAACACTAAATGACAAATGAAGAGTGTCTGTCCACAGGTTATCAGAGGAGGAAAATCAGTAGGATGTATAGGAATCCACCAGTCATAAAAGGCAATATGGGAAAGAGAAAAGAAGAAGGTAGAGCAGGATATTAGAAGGCAAAGAGTAAAATGGCATGGCCTTTAAAATATACCAGTAATTACATTAAAATTAAACAGACTGACAACATTTGCAAAACAAAAGGGAAAATATCATAGTTTGACAAAATTAATTTTTTTCATATGACTTTGATCTATTAATGGGAGTTTTCCCTCCAGCCATAAAAAGGTAGGAAATTGGACAAAACACAAAATATCTGCTCTCTGAGAGTGGGAATGAACAGAGGGCTCCCTTGAGGTTTCTAATTTCATAAAATGTGGAAGGTCTTTGTCTAGAGGTAAACTACCATCTCCTCACCTAAGGGTACCTAGAACAAACAGGATTATCATTCCCAGGATTGACTGATCAACTGGCTGAGGTAACGCTGTCCAGTTTGACAGTGTATGTGATGGTTTCTACACCTTTCCATAATGAAATCTTTGGAAGGAAATCACAGCACTCCTTTTCTTATAAGTTGCAGGGGAGCATAAGGCAAGACAGAGGAGAGAGTCCCAGGAGATGCCATTTGCTCATAGAACAGAGAAAGCAACATCAGACTGCAAATAAATAAATAAGTAAATAAATAAATAAATAAATAAATAAATAAACAAACAAACAAACAGACAAACACTCTTTCTTATTTGAAAAACAAGTTCTCCCTGTTGTTGATGGTGACCTTGTGCTTGGTGGGTCCTGAACCTCCTGCAGCCCAGCACCTTTCTTAGGGAAGATTTGTGTTTAATTGATCTCAGGATGACAACCTCTTTTTGGGTGTCATTGAAAAGAAGTCTATGGCTGTTTCCTCAGTGGTCATAGAGAAAATTCATTCTTGGGTGAATCTGAAGAGGTGAAACTTTGGCTCTTGAGAGACAGGTTACTGTAGATACTCCAAGAATATCATATAAACCTGATCAAGTGAAAACCTTTCCCAGGAGGCTGACAAATCCAGGTCCAAGAGTAACCACTGGTGATGAATTATCCAGAGACTACACAGGTGAAGGACAGACACTGCAAGAGCTTCACCAGTCCTGGGCCCAACTCCTGTAGTTGCAGCAGGGCAGTTATACCTGAGGAAAAGGGGAATCACAGTGAGTCACAACTGAATACTGCAACCCACATACTTCATGGAACTCCTGGGGATTCTCACATTGGGATGCTGCCACCAGGCAGAGGAGGAGACATAGCAATTGCATGTTTTTCTACTTGAGGATATGCTCTTCATCAGGGACCCCAGTGTAGAATGAGAAGTGCCTGACTTGCCCAAGTCTAAATTCCGCTTTCCCTACATGGTTTGAATTGAGATATTCAGGTGGGCAAACTTACAGCTACAAGAGAGGAACATGATAAGGAGCAGACTGGCAATGTACAGAGCCTTTCCTTAATGCAAACTTCCCTCTTTCTCTGTGCCTGGCAGAGAGGAAACCGATTTTATAACATATAAGATTGGATGGTCCAAGAAGTGAGAGCACCTTCCAGCACTGGTACTGCTTTCCTTATTTTGTGGTAAAGAGGATATATTAAGTTACAGTCTTGCTATTCTTGATTGGTTTTAGAGTGTGAAGGCTAATTTCCTCAATTTCATCAGTAAAATACTGTGGCCAAAAAACAAAATAGAAAACCTTAAGAGTATCAAGAGAAACTTGATTATCTTCAAATGGTACAAATGGAATAAAGTGTGACTGTTTATCATACATGTACATATATTTTAAAAGTGGATTAAGGACTCTAAATTCTGAGGGGAAATTAGTGTTTGGCTATATTTATGTACCCATGAAATAATGAGTTAAATTAATTTCCTTCAGAGGAAGGTATTTTAACTGAAGTCATAGTAAGGGAAAAAAAGCAAGTTAGATAATTTATTGGCTGCCCCACAGCAAGGGAATTTTTAAAAGGTAATTTTTATATAAAATGTACATGATTCTTGGTAGAAAGAAGGAAATGGAAAAAAAAAGTGACTAGCACAGAAAATGAAGTCTATATATGTAAACATAAATAAATGTTTCCCCAAATCTTATTTTGAAGCTGAGCCTGGTGTTGGTCTTTATGGTGGGTGAGCATGAGCACCCCTTGCAGCTCAGCCCCCTCCTGCATGGGAAGATTTCTGTCTGAGCTCATCCTGAATTCCCTTCACTCTGTGTGTATTGTACAGTAATACACAGCTGTGTCCTCAGCAGTCACAGAGCTCAGCTGCACAGAGAACTGGTTCTTGGATGTGTCTCTTGAGGTGGAGATTCGACTTTTGAGGGATGGGTTGTAGTAAGCATTACCATCATAGCATATTTGTGACAACAACTGCAGGCCCTTCCCTGGTGGTTGACAGATCCAATGCCAGCAGTAACCACTGGTTGTGATGGAGAATCCAGAGACAGAGCAGGTGAGGGACAGGGTCTCGGAGGGTTTCACCAGTCCTGGACCTGATTCCTGCAGCTGTACCTGGGACAGGACAGCTGAGGACAAGGAGAACCACAGTGAGTCCTGTGTTCAGAGGCAGCATCCCCTTTACCTTCATGGCTGAATCCTGAGACACTCACCTCTGGGAGTTGCCACCAGAAAGAGGAAGAACCACAAGGGATTCATGTTCCTTTGTAGGATGCCCATGAATTGCAGACAATGTTTTCCAGTTTCAGACTGTCCTGAATTTAAGTCCATGTGTGCTGTGACTTCATCACTTGACCAAAGTGGTGATTTGCATGTGCAAGGAACTTTTGATATGAAGGTCAAAGGGTCCAAGGGAGCTCCCTGTCTCTGGGGTGACTCTAGAAGGAGGGTGCTGGTTTATCCCTAGGAGAACACAGTCCACTTTCTGGGTCCCACTTCACTAAGTAAGGGGATTTCTTTATCCAGGCTAAAAACTTCCTGAAGGAGCTGGTAAGGGAGGTGGATGCAGCTAAGGAACAAGAATGTCCTTGGAAATATTTTCAGCGTGCCTCTACTCTAATGGAGACACATGATTATCAAATACCCAACAAAAATACACAGCCTGTGGTCTGCCCAATAATTCTTTTGATCCATTTATCTCCTCTGTTAGCTGGTTTTACTGGATATTCTAAGTTTCGAAGCAGTAATGTATCTAACACATTGAATTAAGATAAACTGTGTCCAATTCAATATATGCCACAATTCAGAATGACTTTGACTTACTTAATGTAAGTCTTAGAAAAGGATTTTATAAAATGTATCTTTAGTAGTTATTTTAGAATTAAAATTGCTGAAGACAATCTCTCATGCAGTTTATTCTTATCACCCCAAAAGTTTCTTAAATCTGTTTATTCCCTGTCCTTAGCTGAGTCTGCAGGGAAATCTTGCATTTCAGGACTCTCTCCTTTGGTATTACTTTCAGGAACATAAACCCTCCTCTGATTTAAATATAATTACAGTCAGTGGGGAATTGTCAACACACCAATATGTTAGATCAGTGTTATTGGCTGAATTTTGTCACCCAAAAACAGATGTTCAAATCCTGTGAATGTGAACTTATTTGGAAATAGGTCTTCTGAAGATGTTATTAGTTAATATGAGACCAAATTGGATTATGTTGGGCCCTAATCCAACATGATTGGTGTCCTTGTAAGAAGGAAAGAATTGGACACAGAAAGAATAACTCAAAGAAGATACCAGGTGATGACTGGGTTAGGAATTGAAGACCCAGGAATTTAGGCAAATACCAGAGTCTAGGAGGATGGGAAGGGTTCTCCCTACAGGCTGCAGATTTTTAGCCTGCAGAACTCCAATATTATATATTTATATTGTATTAAGCCATCCAACTTGTGATTCTTTGTTAAAGCAGCCTTAGAAATCCATTCAAGATTTCATCCATGGATCCCAAGAAAGTCCAATTCCTGCTTTGTTGACAATGCCAGTGAATTTTGAATTCAGGGACAATGGTTTCCCTACCTGGGCAAATAACATGCAGATCCTCATCAACATAGTAGCACAGGGTATGCTTTGCAGAAGGGATGAGCTTACAATCACTAAAGGGCATCTCCCTGCACTATTGTCAGGTCCATTGAGAAATGACACAAATGCTGCCCTCTTGAGGCCCATGTCACTCAATCTAGGGTCTTGACTGAGAGCTTAGAAGTTAGTAGTGCAGAGAGCCCAGCAAATCTCCCTCCCCTCCTGCCTTGTGACACTCAGGATGTGACCTCACCCCTATGGGCTTCAGTCTGATAGGGCACCAATTAGGGATCACAGCAGAAACTATATTTGTGAAGTAAGCACCATGGCCAGAGAGAGAAGGACAAAATGTGGGTGGAATTTATGCTGAGAAATGGGAAAGTGCCATCTGGTTGCTTTTATTTTCCCTATAAAATGAAGAGAACATGAACTGAGAATGGAATGTGAACTTACAGAAAGTTGACTTCATATGTTAGAGGATAGTGGAGGATCATTATTAAAGTCATAAAAAGTGAAACATGACCTGTCAAGAGAAATACAGTAACTATCAGGTGATCAGGGTGTTTCCCCAAATCCTGGGACCACTGAATTACCTGTCCTCCAGCTCCTCACTCCTAAGGCATCAAGAAGTCTTAGAAACCCCCTTTTAAGTGTGCCTTTCATTGCCTTCTTCAGTTAAGCAAAAGCTCCCAAAGGAGTAGAATATTATTAGACCCATCAACAGTCATGGTTAAATTCTTATTGTAGACTGTGTTTTGAAAAAGGAGGACTTTTCCCCTGAGAGGAAGCCCTTCCTAGGCACCCAGTGCACCTGCCCTGTGTCTGGACCCTGTGCTTAGTGAGTCCTGAGTGCCCCCTGCAGCCCAGCCCCTGCCCTGCAGGGAGGTTCCGGTTGGGCTTACAGGGCATTATCCCCACAGCTTCTCTGACCAGTGGCACCTGGCTGTGCCCTTCATTTCAGGGTGATCTTTAGAGACATCACATGCAGGTGATCCCATCTCTTGATAGTGAATTTCCTTAGCAACCCAGCACACTCTTCAGGTAGACAAAACACAGGAATCTGTGCAACCACAAGGGGCCCTTCCCTCAAGCCTGCCAGATGCTTTGATACAGTCACAGTCATGGTGAACCCAGAGACTTTCAGGAGGTCTCTCATCTTCCTTGTCCTCCTCAGTTTTGAAGGTTACAACAGTGAACATGTGCACACACAGAACCATGGGGCTCAAGGCCACACACACATCTATGACACCCAGAAAAAATGCACACACACATACACAGACACACAAAGCATGTGCACACTCAATTTCTATCATACCTATACCATGCAAACACATGCTTACATAATACACATACACATTCCTGTGCACACACATTTACTTTTCCAATAATACACACACTGAGAAATACACTCAGGGACAGATGTGCACACACACACGTTTTCATTCACAGATACATACATATACACATACCTTCACGTGTACACACACATGAACACACATACATATGCTCTCTCTGATTTTTGCATCACTGGACTCCAAATTTGTCATTCATTCCTGTGTCCATCACATGGATATAGCCCCCATGCTAACCCTAGGCTTGCTTAGATGCCTTCCTTTGGCAAATAGGCCAAAATCAAACATGAATAATCCGATACTTGTCAAGGGCGTGTATGTTGGGTTGCCTTTCCCTGCTTTCCTGGGAGCCCTGCCGATGCCCCATGAGAGGAGCCAGGCCAGCCTGCCAGGGGTCAGGAGCACATTGCTGATCCATGCACAGTCAGTGCAGCCAGGACCCACATTTCCCACATGCATGGGAGGAGCCCCTGAACATGCAGCCCAGAAAATGGATGTCCTCAGTGATTCCCAGAAGACATAGGATCCCTGTGCAGAGCATCCCTCCCTGGAGCAGAAACAAATGCTGGAGAAAGAATGGGGGGGGGCTAGAAGTATGAGCAGTGTTTACTTTCCTCTTGTTGTTTTCAGAATCCTCTATTTACCTCTGATACTTGTCATTCTGCATAGTAGGTGTCTTGAGGTAAATCTATTCAGATTTATTCTTTATTGGGTATGTTGTCCTTCTTAGAAATTGATATTTCCAAGTTCCTCAAATTTTTAAGTATAATGTTGCCTATCCCAGCATTTCTATTGCTTTTCATCCCACCCAATAGAATTGCTATTATATATGAATCAGAAGAAGTTGTACACAAATGTTCAGAGAAGCATTATTTGTTAAAGCCCAAAATTGGAAAAAAACTAAAAATCCATGAAATGGTGAATGAATAAAAAATGGGAGTACATATATAAGATGGAATGTTATTTAGTAATTATAAATTAAGTACAGATATATATGCAAGTACTTGAAAGAACCTTGAAAATATTATGCTAAGTGAAAGAAGGCATTTATTAGAGATCACTTATTTTATTATTCTATTTATTTGAAATTTCCAGAATAGTCAAACCTATACTGCCAGAAATAGTGATTGATAGAGGATGGGGAGGGGGCATAGAAAAAGATTACTAAGGGGTATGGGATTTCTTCTGTGGTGTTGTATATGCTATAAATTTACACTAGGATGATAGCCACACAACTCAGCTAAGATATAAACTATAAAAATGAGGTGGAGCCAGTGGCCACTTGACACTTTTGGGGCAGGGAGGGGATGAGTAGTTGAAATACAGGGGATTCTTTGGGATTTGGAGGTTGTCCTGAGTCCCGTTGTGGCAACGGATCTAGGCCATTTTAAATCAGCACACACCACTCAGAATTGTGTGGGAGAGAGTGTGGTCTACGATGTGAACTGTGGTCTATGGTTGGTGGCAAGGCCCCAGGATGTGTAAGTCCATTGAGGGTGGTGGGCCATACTTGTGGGAGATGTTTGTGTGGGATGTGGTGGGAGGTGTGGGAAGTGGGCAATATGGGAATCCCAGGGGGTACTGTGTAATATTTTCAGTAATCTAAGCACCTCTTAAAATATATTTATATATATAAAATAACATTTTTGTAAGCAAATGCACATATATGCATATATATTTATATATCATTTTACAAATATTGGTATGTATTGTGAAAATTTTGATTTTTACCCACAATAAAAAATAAATAAATTAAAAAATAATAAAAAATAACTGAGCTGTCAAGTTAAAATATTTAATGATTATAGTATGTAAAATATTTCTTAATAAAGCAGTAAGTGTTATGCTCAAAAATTGCATTCATATATTTACATGCATTTTTTCAAATTTGGTTAACCACAAGAAAAAGGATTTCCTGAGAGTGACATTAAGACTCAAAAAATAAAATAGAAAGAAATGATTCACAGGAGGATGAACAAGGAGGATGAACAAAGTATGAGTAAGGACTATTCCTACTTTGCGGGACAAGTGTCACCAGGTTTCCTGTGCACCTGCTCCTGGCTGGCCCTGTGTACTTGTTGGCTACAATCCTGAAAGGGGAGCTTTTTGTCTTGGATCTATCTACTTTTTCTTCACTCTGCTTCTCTCACACTGTGATACATGGCTGTATCCTCAACAGTCCCAGAGCTCAGTCGTAGGGAGAATTTGTTCATGGATATGTCTCTTGAGATGGAGATTCAGATTTTGAGTGATGGAGCATAGTATTTATTTCCATTATAACAAATTTCTGGCAACCAATGCAGCCCCATGCCTTGAGGCTAGTGGACCCAGTACCAATAGGAAACACTGATGAAGGAGGAACCAGACACTGTGCAGGTGAGGGTCAAGGTTTGAGAGACCTTAACTACACTTGGGACACACTCCACAAGTTGAACCTGGGACAAGACTCCTAGGCAAGAAAAATATCAAAAACAATGACAAAATCACTCACCTCATCTAGTCACACCACCAGGAAACCTCTGAGATCCTCACAGGGAGATGTGAACACCAGGCAGAAGATCCACCACAGGAATAACATGGTCTTCTGAACAAGGTCTAAGAGTCCTGGAGAGTCCAGCTCACAAGTGGAGGGGCTAGATTTTGAGACTAACCTTAAAAATGAAGATGAGATTTGCATGTGGGAGGTCTGTGTATAAAGCAGGGAAGTTTCTGGGGGCTCCCATCTCTATTAAAGAAACTCAGAGGAGAACACCTGACCCTCCTCATGGATGGACCCCATTTTACTGAAAGCCCAGAGGTCTGCATCTCCAGGTCAGAGAAGTGTTGCTCATTCAAAATTAACTCTGATCTCATGACATTTCCCCCTCACCCACATTGTTAGGGAAACACCTGACTTCACCCTATCTCTCTTCTCTCAGGAAAACATTATATGGTGAGCTCACTTTTACTTCATCCTAACATCCCAATCAGCACCACTTGGGAGAGTGTTGTGGCAGCACATTTTGAACAGAGCATGATGCCTTGGGGCAAGAGATCTGCTTCACATCCATGCTTAGCCCTGGAGTCCTGCATGACCTTGGGCAAATCACTGGATCATTTGCACATGGTTTCTCACCACTAGAATGGCTATGTGAACACCTACTTCCCCAGACATTAGGGTAATCAAGTAGACAGTGGAAACTCAGGGAGATTTGTGCAGTGCTTGACCTCATCCTTCTTAAAACATAGGTGTGAATATGTTCTCTGCATTTCCCTGGGATCTCATATGCACAAGAGGCCATGAGTATTTTCTTGAGAGCTTGTTTGGAGGTTCTAGCAGGGGAGTGCAGCTACTCATATACCCTTGACCGAAGAACAGCCCTCCTCTAGCCAGGAAGGTCGCCCTCTTTGACAGAGCACGCAGCTTTGGAAGGGACGCACATGGAGTGGTGAGGGAGGAAGGGACACCCGCTTAGCCAGCCAGATCAGCCAAATAAACCCTGGTCATCAATGGGGTGACAGATGTCACAGCCAGATCGCCCACACATCCCATAAGTACCTTCCTTAACAGCTCCTTTTATACAACTATGGTTGTCATTGCTCTTGAATCATGCAGCCAGTGTTATAGCATTTTTTAATTCCAGCAACATGCAGGGTCCTGCACAATTCTTAAAGGTTTTCCTGGAAAAGAGGCACAGGTGCAGTTAATAGAAAAATAAAACCTTGTGCCATTAGCCTTGCTTCTGACCTACATGACAGAATTGAGGGGAAGCCTGGCCCCTGAGAATATTGAAGAAAAGGTCAGCAACCATTGGAGGATCATGAGTTTTGGACAAAGTGGTTGCTAATCACTAACACTTCCCAATTCTGGGACCCCAGAGAGATGCCTTCATGAGCTGAATTTAACCACACATTCAGTCTCTTCCTGAGCATAGACTGGGACATGCACATCTGGGTTCTTACCTCCTATTGCAAATAGCATGTCTTAGCTTCCATGAAATCATGACCTCCAAGACCTCAGATTTGTAGTTTAGGGCAGAGGGCAGAGGAAACTGATAGTGTCTGAAAATCCATTTTGGTTGACATATCACCAACATTCTCCATCACAGAGCTTGACACAAATTATTTTTCTCAAAAACCATCAGGATGAATAAATGTCTGCATGAAGAATAGATCAAAATTTTTCAACTATATCTAGATATGGTTAAGTTGGACATGAGCTCATGACATAGGAATGTCTGCTGAGTCAAGTAGAAAGAAGCCACCTCCATGGCAGGTGTGGCAAGGGAAAATATGCTGCTTCTGCATAATGAAAAACTGTGGTGAGTCTTTTCACACACTAGGCACTGGAAATACAGTGCCCTGCAGGCCTTGATGGATTTATCTGAGTGGTCATGGTGGAAGATGTGTAAATAATAGCAAAATGGGGTCATGGATATTTTTAAAGGGATTACTCCTTAGCTTTGTGCAGTGGCAGTATAGTAGCCAATGAGGTCTATCCAAGGAGCGATTAAATGGAATTTGGTGAGGGAAGAAACTTATTCTTTGTGGCCTGGTGACTGTGGACTTCTGCCCCAGGTAAGTGCCATTTATGGAGACCAACCAATTGCTGGTATTTTGCATTAGCACCCCTTTGGCTAACATATACAAGGGTAAAGAAAAGTGATAAGCTCAGGTCAAACCCCAGGGACTGTGATGAAGAAAACCTTGTTTGTGGTGGCATTGCAATCTAGGTTTTACTTGCTGGATGCTCAGAAAGAATAATAAAACATCAAAAGAAAAAATTTTAAAAAAGGGATTATCCCTTAAAATGGTGGTAGAGCACAAAGGGTGTCATCTCTCTTCCTATTTACAAGAAAACAGGGCTTCCCCCACAGTTAATCTGGGTTTTCCTACTTGATATAAGCACAGACACTTGTCTCTACATAGATGCAGCAATTATTCAAGAATGGAAAACTTGCTATGAGGCAAGTCAAATTCCTAATTTTCCTCCAGTATCCCCAGGATTAAATGCTGTCTTTTTGGAAGGAATATTTTGTAAACACATGTGGTTTTAACTTGAATAATTAAGCTGAGACTTGAAAATAACTTTCTCTTGAGAGTGTTGCCCATGTGGGGAAAAGGGAGTTATTTTTTCCTTTAGAGGAGAGAGGGAGAATAAATGAGTGAGGATAGTCTTGGAGAGGGTAGGGAAATAAAATGAGAATTCCTAGAAAAAGCGACATCTGAAAGCAGTCACTTCATGCAGCTGTTACTCTGCATCGTGTGTGTTATGGTCATCATGTGCAATAAGGTCATATTTCAAAAGACCTGGGCCTATGCTCCAGAGCTCACCACACACTGGGAGCCCATCAGCTGCTCTCCTGGAAGACACAGGAAATGGAGTTTACAATGTGACAGTTCAAGGAGTAGTAGAGTTAAACTCTGCATCCACATCCCATTTGAACAAGCAAATATTACCTGCATGAAGAGTAAAGGACATTTGCTTTTCCCACATTAGCCCACACAGATGACAGAAGAGATGTTCCCAGTCAGTGGAGAGTAAGGAAGTTCCTCAGCCTTTCCCAGGGAGCCTGCAGGAGCCATAGCCTGAGCCACAACCAGTGATGCAGGTAATGGGCCTGAGCCTTGGGGTTTAGACTACAGGAGCCACATCATCCTTTAGCTGGCAGCAGCAGAAGAAAAGGGAGTTGTAGAGATAAGAATAGGGAGAAGATGATGGATTATTAGGCACATAAAAAACCAGATCTCTGCTGAGCCTGCTGTGCACCCTTCTGTGTGAGTAGGAGAGCAATGTGAAATGTACTACAGTCTATACCTTGGATTAACCTCTCTCGGTTCTTATGTGAATCATAGAGTGTGTCTTACAGGATTTTTTTAATCTACAGTCTCATGGAGAAAGACTCACCCTGAGAAATCTGACCCTGGTAAACATTGGCAGATGCATTTCTGCCTTCATAAGGGAGAGTTGGCTGATTTTGCCTGCAATTGTGCTCCCTCCTATTGCATTAAATGACATCAATGATCATCACAGAAGCATCCATTTAGAGATGCTCCCTGGGGAAACAGTTGGAGAGGAAGCCCCAGACCCTGACAGGACACTAGCCCTTAACCACCTCCCTGCAGCTGATCCTTGTGCTCAGTGGGTCCTGAGATTCCCTCCCAGCCACCCCAAGGTAAAGGTTTATATCTGGGTTATCCTTGCATTCCCCTCACTGTATATATAGTAATAAATGGCCATTTCCTCAGATTTCAGGCTCTTCATTTTCAGACATGGCTGGTTCCTGGAGTTCTTCCTGGAGGTGATGAATAGGCCCTTCATGGAGTATGTCTACCTAGCGCTGCACCAATACAACTAATAATCAAGGCCCCTCCAGCCCATTCCTGGAAACCCATCCAAGGTGAACCCTGAGACTCACCAGAGGAGGTTCAGAGACCCTCCAGGCTGGTTCATGTCATTCCCCGACTCCACCAAGCACATGTCACACAGGACTCCTGAAAGCAGACATTAGATATTGATTCACACATAGTTACATACATATGCACACACAGACACAAACAAACACACATATTCTCACTGCTTCATCACATTTCTCTGTAATATTACCCTGGAAAACTGACAAAAGAAAAGCCCTGCTCAGCACACACTTCATGGTGCCTTTTCTTTCTCAATCCTGGGCACAGAATAGGGAGAGCTCAGACCCAGGGAAGTGGTCTCCTCTCTCAGAGCTGCAGGGTCTGGGTCTGGGCTGGTTTTCAGGACCACAGGGAAGGTCCCCAGCTTCATGTTCTTTCCCCACAGGGTACATCAGCTCCCTCCCTGCACCTGAGGCTCTCTTCTGGCCTGCAGTCTCTGCACCCAGAGCTTTCTGTAACAATTGTGAGTGAGAATTCCTTTGATATTGAGAGCAAAAATCATGTCAGTAGTAGAAAGAGCACAGTGCTTTCTCTTCTGCCCCTTCCTGCAGGACTGTGTATACAGGTGCATTCTCTAAAGGGAGGGCACACTGACCTGCTTCCTATTGAGACCAGGGTCCTGGGATGGGCCCTGGATGATTCATAGACCTGGAACCCCAGAGCATGACCCTCCCCTCTCCTCAGTGGATCCCAGGCCCAGGGCCCATCAGAGAGGAGATGAGGCTGCTCAGACTTCTCTCCTTATAGCATCCTCATAGCCTAGATGACAGCCAGTGTGTTCCTTTCCTCCAGCTGGTGGTTGCAAGGATGGAATATTTAAATGCTGAAAGCAAAAGTGCATAATCACTTTAAATATTTCAAATGGTGAAAATAATTCAACACAAAACACCATTGTGAAATTCTATATGTGTGAAAGTGCCATTCAGAATGCAAGAAAAATAAAACATACCTTAAAAAGCTATCAATGCTGACTCCATTGTTAGTAGATCTGCCTTTAAGGAAATGTTAAAAGAAATTCTTCAGGAAGAAGGAAAATATGTCGGAAAGTTTATCTCCATAAAAGACCAAGGACAGAGGAGAATGAATAAATAAGGGAAAAATAATATAATATAATTTTCTTATTTTATCTGAAATGTAATAATAGTCTATTTCCCTATGATAAGAGTTTATGGAAACACTAAATGAATGATAGTGATTCAATAAGGGAGAGGAGGGAGGAAATGGGAGTACCTTGTAATAAGATATTTGCACCTTGTGTTGCTGTTTGAGTGGTGTTATTTGAGGTGAAGTAAGAATAGTTACAATGAATATTATAAAATAAATTTTCAGGAAAGCAATAAAAAGCATTTTAATTAGTTTAGAAGAATATTTTATACATCAAAGAGGAGAAAAATGAATTCAATGATCTAGGAATTTTATTCTTCAAGCCCACACTCTAGGCAGGCTTTTAAATCTGCCTGGTAAGTTTGAATAGCAAAGATGACACTTATCTGAGAAAGTGAAATAAGTGAGGGCATCACAGAGTTTGGAAGATGATTGACTTCCCTGGGGAGTGACTCCCTAGGCCAGGAGAAGGGCCTGGTCATCAGAGGGTTCCCAGCACTTCCTTCAGGTCAGGCCCCTTCTGCCCTCCCTCCAGGGCTGACATGGCTTCCACTTTCTCCATGCAGAGTACATATGGTGGGTGTCCTGGGCTCTGGAATGTTCAGGGATGGATTCAGAGTTGAATTATAGAATTGTCAGTGAGTTACAAAATAGGTCTTAAAGTTGCAGGCCAGTAGCAGCAGGGAAGAGCAAGCAGCCCATGGGAGGGAGCAGAAGCCCCAGGTCAGACATGGGCCTGGCTGGTGAGCACTGTGCTCCCTCCCCATGGCCAGGAGCATGTTGGGGCATAAGTAGTGTTGACAGGCCCCAGGTGGGGTGGGGTGGATGGGCCCAGGCCAGGGCCTGGGGTCAAGGGGAAGATGAGCACCCTCCTAGATCAGAAGGAGCAGCAGTAGAGGCTGTGGGAGGCCACAGCCTTGGTGGACTTTCAGGAGGCGTAGAAACTGGTGGAGTGCAGGGTGGATGTGACCCCAAAATGAGGTCAATGGCTGGACCTATTTACAATGGGCATGTAAATGCACTCATGGTCAGGTCATCTCTTACCTGTTAAAATCAGGAGCTGACAAAGAAATTCTTATCACAAAGGGAGAAATGCCAGTCCAGTTGACATCAAGGAGAGAAATCAAGAAGATTATGGGAGTGGAAGAAGATGACAATGATGATGGCCTCCCCTAGATGAAGAAGGAGTCAGAACTGCCCTTTGTTCCCAACTATTTGGCCAACCCAGCCTTCCATTTTATATACACCTCCCCCAGCAGAGGCTTCAGCCCAGCTGTGGAATGGGGGCCCTTCCACACCTCCTGCATCACCCCCCACAGATGGCTCACTGCCATTGCTCCCCTCTGGGGAACCCCCCCTACTTGGAGCCTTTCCAAAGGACCACACCTCATAGGCATTAGTTCAGAATGGTGATGTGTCTGCCCCTCTGCCATACTCAGAACACCAGAAAGCACAAAACCAGGTCCTGTTTGTCAGCCACCATTGAGTCAGAGCTGTTCCCTCTTTTCTTCTGTCCTGTCCAAGCCACCAGTGTCTCTGGAGCCTCAAAATGGGATGTATGCAGGAGCTGTGCCAGCATTCCAGCCATTTTTCTTCACCACAGCATTTCCATTTAATATGCAAGAGCTGGTACTGAAGGTGAGGAAACAGAACCCATCACTTTAAGAAAATGATTTCATTGAAATTGAACTGGACCAACAGGAGCTCATCTACCAAGAATTGCTCAGAGTGAGTTGCTGTGAGCTGGGTGTTAATCCAGATCAAGTGTAGAAGATCAGAAAGCTACCCAATACTCTGTTAAGAAAGGACAAAGATGTTGCTTGACACCAAGATTTCCAAGAGCTGGAACTTTTTCTGATGATAAGTGAAAATAATTTTCTCTTCAAAAATGCTGCATCCACTCTGACTGAAAGGACTTGCTAAAACAGGAGAGCTTCCAATCTGACTTACTAATGCAACAGGGACTTTTATCACTGAGTATTGTGGCAGTGTATGTCACCTCTGGCCAGGACAAGCCATTGTTCTGAATCAAGGTCAGTGTTCTATGCTTCTGCCTGGGTGCCTGGGAGGGCCCCTGGTGCCACTGCATGGTATACATTAACACCAACTGCCAAGGTGGGAAGCCCCTGGTCCCCAAGCAGTGGAGTCACTCTTCCAAGTCTCTTGGTGCACAACAAACCTATTGCTTGAAGCTCTGAGCAACTAAGAAGTGATCTGGAGAAGCAGAAGCTGAGGATTCTATATCCAGTGTTTTCTGTGTAGGATGTAAGAGAGTTGTTGAAGGAAGAGAGGAGAGAGTGTGGAGACTATTTGTAGCCCCTCCTGTTGGCAGAGCACCAGAAGGGCTGGGATGAACTTTCCTTGGTGTTGCATGTCCACAACTCCTCTGAAATATGAACTAACAAGGGAGGAAAATTGGGGAAAGCACAGGTACTGGAAAAATGAAGTTTACTGTGACTAGTAGCAGTGAGGTTTCATATAACATATTTATAATTGTTACTCAGGTTAAAAGTATTTAAGAACACAGTTACTTAATTGTAAATACACTGTTAACCAGAAGAGCATCCCATCCCCCACTTTGCGTTTGTAAACATTCATGTCTGCTTCTCTGTCTCTAGCCTGACTTTGCCCAGAAGATCATCTCTGCATTAACTCCCTTTCATGTTCACTAGAGGAGGGCTCTCTGATGCTTTCTAAAAGAGCAACCACTTTTTTTTTCTCTGAAGGGATTACTGTCATCCACATGTTTAATTGCATCATCTGACAAAAGCATAAACATTGTTGGCCCATGTTCTCCACTTTCATTTTCCACCAGAAAAGAAAAACAATTTTTAAGAATGATTCTGTTGTTATTTAAAGGTTATTGTGGGAAACTGAGCTAAAGGAGTTAGTATCTTCATTTTTGTATCAAAGATAAAGGTTATTTTGAAATTATTAGGATTTTTTACACAACCCTTGAATCTTTTGCCTTTGTAAATGAATTATTTGATCTTAGGGATCCCCACCACCAATCTACTTAACAGTCAATCAAGAGTCTACCAGATTTTGTTCTGAAGTAAATGGGAAAAAACAAAACCCTGATTAAACTTTCTAGCATGGCATAGTAACTTTTTTCTAAAGAATTCATTAAGGATTATTTCCCTTTTCTTCAGTGTCATTAATGTTCAAATAAAAGCCACTGTCTTGTTTAAACAAATAGCTTAACATTAGAAATAAGAACTAGCACACTTAGACAAATAGGAGAGCAGGGGATCAAAGTCAGCTGTTGAAGAGCATCCCTGCTGTCTTAAGAAGCTTTCCCCCATAGTGCCAAGGGTTTCCAAAAAACTGAACTCCTAAATGTGTTAATTTTATTGGGACACTACAATTGAGGGAGAACATGCAGAAGATGTCAATGGAAGAGAATACTGTGCTAAGATAAAGGCCTCCTGCTGCTGCCTAAATGCTGAAAAGAGGTTGAGGGGTTTTTCAAGGCCAACTTCATGGAATCACTCTGTTTAGTGACTTAATTGTATTCCACCAATTACTGATGCTGACTTACTCACCTCTGTGTGGAATGTTTGCATAGCAGAGTGATGGTTACTTTCAGTACCCTCTTTCTCTGAAGAGCTTTAAGGATGAAACCTCCCTTGTATTTCGGTGAATCAGAAGCCAGTTTATCTAGATAAAGGAACCTCTTTTTGGTCTTTGCTTTGAAAAAAATTAACACTTTACAGGTACAATTAAGGCTGTTCTATCCTGGAGGAAATAAATTCAGGATTAATTCACATCTAAATTACTGGGGTTGAAACTCTGCCAGCCATCCGGATTAGTAAGACACTCAGAAAGAGTGGAGGCCCCTGGCTTGGAGTTGGCCTACAGAGGAGTAGCTACTACAACCAGGGCATTTCCCAAGCTTAAGAGACAGGCAAGCAAGGTTTTGGTGTCTTAGGTAGAGATGGGCCTGATGTGGCTCTGCCCTCCACTGGTCTCTCTCCTCCTTTAAAAGTCCTCTGTGTTTGAGTCCTGCATATGGCAGTGGGGAAATATTGCACAGTTGCTGGTAGGTGACTTTAAAGTCTTAATCTATGCATTCTGAGAAATATTTTTATATGCTTTGTGTAATTTATAATAAGGATTTTTTTCTAACTTTGTTAACTGTGAATTCACCCCTCCTCCTCCACTGCATATTTAAAGCATGTGTTCACACGATGTCTAAACATTCATTGAAGATTTTTTCTTTATGCATTACTGACTGTTCAAACATAACAAATATTATTAAAATTAAATATTAACTGAAAAAATAGGTCTCAAAGTATTACTTCATTTTTTTTTTGATTTATTGCATTGATATTTCTATAGTAATTAGAAAAATGAACATTTAATGATATGGCATAATTTTAAAAGCTGGATTGCTTCCCATATTGCTTAGAAATTTTTAAGTCCTTCATTTTACAGAGGGTCTGGGCTAGACCACTGGCAGACTGCAGCACAGATGTGAGGGAGAATCAGTGGGTATGTCTGTGACAAATTCTGCAGTCTCTTCTGCTTTTATTTTTTATTGTACCCATTTATTGTAAATGAGCACAAATGTACTAATAGTTATACAGCTTACTGTTCAAACTTGTATCTCCCACAAGATCAGGAAGTGGAACTTGGCCATCTCCCCCAGGAGTCCCCCATGTATCCTGTACAGTCACAGCCCCTCCATCCATCCCTAGAGCAGCAGCCACATGCTTCATGATTAGAAATAGATCTACACACACTCTTTCTCAATTCATCCCACAATGTGCATCTGTAGACACCAAAGTCCTCTATTTTTATATTTTCTGTCTTTCAAGGATATTTAATTTCCATGTGCACAGATCTAACTTTCCATTACACCCTGCCAGTTTCCACAAATACCTAATTGTCTTATCCAGGGATATTAATAGCAACAGATTTTACATAAAATGTCCTCTCTGTCAGACACTGTGGTAATCAGGAAATAATCATTAATTAACATTTAAGTGCATATTTACTCTCAAGAGAGGGCAAATTTAATTCCTAGTATTTTGTCTCTACATTTCCTGGTTTTGAAAAAGCACAGATGTTAACATGAAGGTTTTTGGATATTTTCCTACTGATTGTTTTTTTTTTTTTTAGAGAAACAGTTTTTAATTTCCTATAGAATTTATTACAGGTTACCATGTTATGAAAACAAAAGCAGATCATTCTTAATATGCTAAATTTAACAGAAAATGTATGAACCCTATCACATAAACAGATAACTAAAAATCTACTGTGAAAATCTAATCAATCAAGAAGTACCTATTTGGAGAATATGTACCTAGTAACCTACCAAAGATAAGGCTGAAGTACTGATTGTTTTTTTATCTTGTTTACTAAACCTTCAGCCTGACTCTCTAGAGTTCTAATTGTTCACCTATATTTGTCCATCTCTATCAATGTGCTCTATTATAACAAATAACCACAAATCTCAGTGGAATAAAAGTATAACAAGAAAGATAAATGGGGAGGCGGCTGTGGCTCGATCAGTGGGGCTCCCGTTTGCCATGTGGGAGGCCCCGGGTTCGGTTCCCGGGGCCTCCTGGTGGGGGCGGGCCTGCCCGCACGGCGTGGTTGGCTGACCCGGCGAGCGCAAGCAGCGAGGGGGGGATAAATGAATAAATAAATAAATAAAATCTTAAAAAAAAAAAAAAAAAAAAGATAAATGGATTGCTCACTTTTGTTTACAAGGTAGTCAGGTTGGAATTCTGGCTAAGGAGTGGAATTTGTTACAAGAAATTACTCAGGAACTGAGACACACGTTAATTTGTAACACAGAAACCTCAACTGGTGGATAGAAAGTTGGATGCAGGATGAAAGAGAATTTGGAATTCCAGGTGGGGTCTATTCTAATTGTCCATGTCTACAAGCAGCATAGATTATCCCTGTATATATTCCATTTTCTATAATAAATCATATGACCTTCCCTGCCATCAAGGGGCTGGAAATGTCTGTGAACTGTGATCCCAGGAGGAAGTGGAACAATAGGGGTGTGTGGGCAGGATGTTTCTACACAATAAGCCTGTGTCACCTATGTATAGCTCTCTCTCTCTTTTTCTCTCTCTCTCTCTCTCTTACACGCACAAACACACACACACACACACAAAAAAAAAAAAAAAAACTCTTTTTTTTTGAGAAACACCACCATAAGTTTAAGAATCCATGTTAAAAATATTTAGGAATGCTCGCAAGATGGCGTTAGTGTAGGAGTGCGCACACTGCAAGCTCCCAGAGCAAGGCGGATTGTGGACAGGGTCCTGCCCGGGGGTCTGTGCTGTGCACGCGTGGAGTGAGAAGCTTGGGACATCTATCTGCGCGGATCGGTGGCGTGGACCGAACGGTGGAGATTCGTGAGTTTTGAGGCTGCCGGTGGAGGTTGGCACAGGCGGCTGCGCCCCACGGTTAGGAAAAAATAAATAAAACGGCCATTTGGAGCCGCGGATGGGGCGAAAAAGTTATATTTTCTGGGGATCTGGCTGCCTGGCGCCCCTTGGACCTTGTGTGAACAGAGCAAACGAGATAATCAGCACCCATTGAACCGGAGGGGTATTTTGGTTGGGGAATGGAGCTGATTTCCCTAGCCACCCAGGGATAAGACCCGGGCCGCTGCGGAGCCAGGAGGAAGGGACACTTCCCAAAAAAGGAAGGGTTCAGTTTGAAGACAGGGAAGGGTATATTATATTTTTAGACATTGATCTGGCTGCCTGCACCACCCCATAGCTTTGGGGAGCAGATAAGCTGACCTGAAGCAGCATCAGGCTGAGAGCAGACGCGAATCTGCACTCAAACTGATTTACTGAGCAGCCCGGTGACACTGGAGCTCGGCGCCAGAAGGGGCGGAATCCGCCATCTTTAGCACTCCTCACTGACTAACATCAGAGCTTCAGCTAACCTGGGGAGTCCAGAAAGTGGGACGTGCTTGATTAATTTCCACGGGCCCAGCTAGGGTCCCTTCCGTAAGGGGGTTGGTCTAGAGGAGGAATTATTTTGGGTCCTGCATTTGG
>JAKSZT010054554.1:1496-13142 GCA_026826555.1 Tolypeutes matacus
GAAGATGGGAAAGTCCCATCTGGTTGCTTTTATTTTCACTGGAAAATGTAGAAAATATGAACTAAGAATGGAATGTGAACTTACAGAAAGTTGACTTCATGTTAGAGGAGAGTAGAATGTCATTCTTAAAGTCATGAAAAATGAAGCATGACCTGTCAAGAGAAATGCAGCAACTATAAGATGATCAGTGTCTCTCCCCAAATCCTGGTCTCACTGAATTAATAAACCATCCCTGTCCTTCAACTCCTCACTCCTAGGGCATCAGGAAGTCTTAGAAACCCTATTTTAAGTGTACCTCTTGTTACCTTCTTCAGTTAGGCAAAAACTCCCGAAGGAGTAGAATATTATTAGACCCATCAATAGTCATGGTTAAATTCTATTTTAGACAATGTTTTAAAAAAGAACTCTACCCCTGAGAGGAAGCCCTTCCCAGGCACCACCTGCACCTGCCCTAGTGCTAAGCCCTTTCCTTAGTGAGTCCTGAGCACCCTCTGCAGCTCAGCCCCTGCCCTGCAGGGAGGTTCCTGTTGGGCTCACAGGGTATTTTCCTCATGGCTTCTCTGCCCAGTGTCACCTGGCTGTGCCCTTCACTTCAGACTGATCTTTAGAGACAACACACACAGGTAATACCATCTCTTGATAGTGACTTTTGCTTAGCAACCCAGCATACTCTTCAGGTAGACAAAACACAGGAATCTGTGCAACCACAAGGGGACCCTTCCCTGGAGCCTGCCAGATGATTTGACACAGTCATCATGGTGAATCCAGAGGATTTCAGGGGGTCTCTCATCTCCCTTGTCCTCCTTAGTTTTGAAGATTATAACAGAGAACACATGTACACACAGGACCATGGGGATTAAAGCCCCCACACACATACACACATGTACACACAAACACACACATGTACACATATAGGGACGCAGGTTACATCTGCTATACCTATGTCATGTACCCACATGCCATCACTAAGCCACATGCACATTCCTGTGCACACACATTTACTATTCCAATAATATGCCCACTAACAAATACATTCAGACAGGTGTGTGCACACACAGGTTTTTGCTTTCACAGATACACACATATACACATACCTTCACATGTACACAAACATAAGCATACATACATGTACTCTCTCTGATTTTTGCAGCTCTAGACTCCAGATTTATCATTCATCCCTCTTCTGAGAAGAGGCCCCCATGCTGCCCTTAAGCTTGCTTAGGGGTCTTCCTTTGCAAATAGGCCAAAATAAAACATGAATAATCTGATACTTGGAAAGTGCCTGTATGTTGGGGTTGTGTTTTCCTGTTTTGCCTGGGAGCCCTGCAGATACCCCATAAGAGGAGACAGGCCTACCTGCCTGTCGGGAGCACATGGCTGATACATGCCCAGTCAGTACAGCCAGTACCCACCCACCCCACATGCCTGGGAGGAGCCCCTGGACACAGAACCCAGCAAATGGATGTCCTCTCTGGTTCTCAGAAGACACAGGATCCCTGTGCAGAGCATTCCTCCCAGGAGCAGAAACAAATCCTGAACAAGGAATGGGGGACCCAGAACAGTGGGCTTGGGTTGCTTTTCTCTTGCTGCTTTCAGAATCCTCTCTTTATCTCTGATATTTGTCGTTCTGCATAATAGGTTCCTTGAGGTAGATCTATTTGGATTTATTGATTTTGTGGTGTGTTTTCCTTCTTGGAAATTTATATTTCCTCAAAATTTTAAGCATAATGTTGCCTATAACCCAGCATTTCTATTGCTTTTCACCTACCAAAGAGAACTGATATCATATATCAACCAGAAGAAGTTTACACAAATGTACAGAGATGCAGTATTTGTAGTAGCCTGAAATTGGAAACAAGCCAAATATCCATGAACTGGTGAATGAACAAAAATTGGTACCATATATATATATAAGGTGGAATATTATTTAGCAATTATAAATTATATATGCAAGTACATGAAAGAACCTTGAAAATATTATGCTAAGAAAAAGAAGGCATTTAGTAGAAATCACTTATCATATTATTCTATTTATTTGCAATTTCCATGATAGTCAAACCCACACAGACAGAAGGCACATTAGTGATTGCCAGAGGATGGGGAGGGGGAATGGAGAAAGACTACTAATGGGTATGGAGTTTCTTCTGTGGTGGTGTACATGTTATAAATTTATATTAGGGTGATAATTGCACAAATCCATTAACATATTAAAAATAACTGAGCTGTCAAGTTAAAATATTTTATGGTTATTTTGGTATGTAAAATATATCTTAATAAAGCAGTAAATATTATGCTCAAAAAATGCATTCATATATTTACATGCATTTTTAAAAGTCAGTTAACCCCAAGAAAAAGCATTTCCTTAGACATTAAGATAATTTCTGAACTCAATGAATAAAATAAAATAGAAAGAAATGACTCACAGGAGGATGAACAATGTATGAGCAAGAGAACTCCTATTTTGGCAGGACAAGTGTCACCAGGGTTCCTCTGCACTTGCTCTTGGCTGGGTCTTTGTACTTGTTGGCTACAATCCTGAAACGGGATGTTTTGTCTGGTATCTAACTGCTTTTTCTTCACTATGCTTCTCTCACACAGTTATACATGGCTGCATTCTCAAGAGTCACAGATCTCACTTGTAGGGATAATTGGTTCAAGGATATCATCCTTGAGCTGGAGTTTCAGATCTTGAGAGATGGTCATAGTACGTATTTCTGTTATAACAAATTTCTGATAACCAATGCAGCCCCATGCCTTAAGGCTGGTGGACCCAATGGCAATAGGGAACACTGGTGATGGAGGAACCAGACACTGTGCAGGTGAGGGACAAGGTCTCAGAAGGCTTCACCACACTTGGGCCAGACTCCACAAGTTGAGCCTGGGACAAGACACCTGGGCAGAAAAATATCAAAACTCATGACAAAAATCATACACCTCATCCAGTCACACCACAAGAAAACCTCAGAGATCCTCACAGGGAGATGTGACCATCAGGCAGAAGAACCCCAACAGGATTCTCATGGCCTTCTGAACAAGGTCTAGGAGTCCTGGAGAGTCCAGCTCACAGTGTGGAGGAGCTGCCCTCAATTTTGAGATTATCCCTAAAATGAAGATGTGACTTGCATGTGGGAGGTCTGTGTATAAAACAGGAAAGTTCCTGGGGGACCTCAGTCTCTATTTAAGAAACTGAGGAGATCATCTGACTCTTCTCAGGGATGGACATCTCTTTACTGAGAACCCAGAGATCTGCATCTCCAGGTCAGAGAAGTGCTGCTTATTCAAAATTACCTCTGATCTCATGACAATTCCCCCTCACCTAAATTTATAGGAAAACACCCGACTTCCCCTTTCCCCTCTTCTCTCAGAAAAACATTTTATGGTGAGCTCACTCTTACTTCATCCTAACATCCCAATCAGTATCATCTGGGAGAGGGGTGTGACAGCACATGTTGTACAGAGCATGATGTCTAGGGACAAAAGATCTTGTTCATATCCATGCATTGGCCTGGAGATCTGCATGACCTTGGAAATATCACTGGACCCTTTGCAGGTGATTCCTCAGCACTAGAATGGCCATGTGTACACCTACTTCCCTAGACATTAAGGAAATCAAGTGGACAGTGGAACTCCCAGTAGGATTTATGCAGTGTTTGGCCTCATCCTTCCTAAAGAACAGGTGTGAACAATTTCTCCACACTTCTCTGGGCTCCAGTATGCAGGAGAAGTCATTATTACCTTCAAGTTTAATAGCATGCCCTTGAATCATGCATCCAATGTTATAGCTTTCTTATAATTCCAACAAAAAAGGGTCATGCACAATTCTTAGAGGAATTTTTGGGAAAGTGGTATAAGTGCAGTTACTGGAAAAAATAAAACCTGTACCACTAGCCTTGCCTCTGACCTACATGACAGAATTGAGGGGAAGCCTGACCCCTGAGAAGAGTGTTGGGGGAAAGATCAGTAAACATTGGAGGATCATGAGTTTTGGACAAAGTGGTTACAAATCATTAATACTTCCCAATCCTGGGACCCCAGAAAGATGACTTCATGAGCTGAATTCAACCACCCAGTCAGTTTCATCCGGAGCATAGATCAGAACATGCATGTCTGGGTTCTCACCTCTTATTGCAAATAGCATCTCTTAGTTCTGTTGAAATCACCACCTCCAAGACATCAGATTCCTAGTACAGCTCTGAGGGCAAGGGACTCTGATAGTGTCTGAAGATCCATTTTGGTTGACGTTTCACCAACATTCTTGACCCATAATATTTTTCTCAAAAACCATCATTTTGTATAAATGCCTGCATAAAGAATAGATCAAACTTTTTCCAATGTATCTGGATATCAAATGTGAATGTCTGCTAAGTAGAGGTAGAAAGAAGCCAAATCCATGGCAGGTGTAGGAAGGGAAAACATGCTACTTCTGCATAATGAAGAATTGGGGTGAGCAGTTTTACACACTGGGCACTGGAGTTACAGTAGCCTGCAGGCCTTGATTGATTTTTCTGAGTGGTCATGGTGGAAGATGTATAAATAATAGCAAAATGGTGGCATGGATATTGTTAGAGATTATTCCTTAAAATAATACACAAAGAGTATCATCTCTTTTCCTATTTACAAGAAAGCAGGACTTACCCACAGTAAATCCAGGTTCTCTTCTTGATATGAGTACATACACTTGTCTCCATGTAGAAGCAATAATTTTTCAAAAATGAAACCTTGCTATGATGCAAGCCAATTTCTTAATTTTCCTCCAGAATCCCAGGATTTTTGGAAGGAATATTTTATAAAGTACATGTGGTTTTAACCTGAATAATTAATGTGACACCTGAAAATAACTTCCTCCTGACAGTATTGCCCACATGAGAAAAAGGGAATTTTTTTCCTTTAGAGGTGGGAGAGAGAATAAATGAGTGAGGATAGTCTTGGAGAAGATAGGGACATAAAATGAGAATTCCTAGAGAAAGGACCATCTGGGAGCAGTCATTTCATGCAGCTGTTATTCTGCTTCTTATGTGTTGTGGTCATCGTGTGCAACTAGGACATATCTCAAAAGACCTGGCCCCATGCTCCAGAGATTGCCACACACTGAGGGCCTATCAACAGCTCCCCTGGAAGCCACATGAAATAGAATTTACAATGTAACAGTTTGCAGAGCAATAGAGAAAACCTATGCATCCACATTCCATTTGAACCAGCAAACATTATCTGCATTATTAGTAAAGGTCATTTGCATTTCCCACATGAGTCCACACACACAGGAAAGAGAAGAGGATCCTAGCCAGTGGGGAGTGAGGAAGTCCCTCAGCTTTTCCCAGGGACCTGCAGGAACCACAGCCTCAGCCAAAACCAGAGATGCAGGTGATGGGACTGAGCCTTGGGTATTAGACCACAGGACCCACATCGCCCTTTAGCTGGCAGCAGAAGGAGAAAAGGGAGATGTGTACATAAAAAGAGAGGGAAGATGATGGATTATCAGACAAATAGAAAACCAGATCAGTGCTGAGTCTGCTGTGCATCCTTCTGTGTGTGTAGGAGAGCAATGTGAAATTCATTGCAGTCTACACCCTGGAATATCTCTCTCTTGGTCTGATTGTATCACAGAGAGTGTCTTACAGGGTTTTGGGTCTACAGTCTCATGGTGAAAGAATCACCAGGTTGCACTGAGAACTCCGAACCTGCCAAATAATTAGCAGAGATATTTCTGCATTCATAAGGGAGAATTGGCTGATTTTGCATGCAATTGTGTTTCCTCCTATTGCAATAAATGGTATCAGTGCTAAGCACAGAAACATCAACTAGATGTTCCTTAGGGAAACAGTTGGAGAGAAAGTCCCAGAACCTGAGAGATCAACAGAACTTAATAATCTCCCTGCATCTGCTCCTTGTGCTCAGTGGGTCTGAGCTTCATCTCCCTGCCATCCCATTGTAAAGGTTTAGATCTGGGTTATCCTTGCATTCTCCTCACTGTATGTTTCATGTAGTCATAAATGGCCAATTCCTCAGATTTCAGGCTCTTCATTTGCAGATATGGCTATTTTTTGGAGTTGTTCTTGGAAGTTATGAATAGGCCCTTCAAGGAGTGTGTGTACGTAGTGCTGTCACCAATACAACTAATAATCAAGGCCCCCTCAAGCCCATTCCTGGAGACCCTTTAAAGGTGGATCCCAAGACTGAACAGAGGAGGTTCAGAGGCCCTCCAGGCTGGCTCATGTCCCTCCCATACTCCACCAACCACATGTCACACAGGACTCCTGAAATTAGACATTAGATATTGATTCACACATAGTTACACACATATGCACACACAAACACACACACACACACTTCTTCCCACTGCTTCATCACCGGTTTCTCCATAATATTACCCTGGAAAATTGACAATATAAAATCCCAGCTCAACACACAGATCATGGTGCCTCCTCTTCCTCAGTCCTGGGCACAGAGTATGGAGAGCTCAGACACAGGGGAGTGGGCTCCTCTCTCAGAGGAACAGGGCATGGGCATGGGCTGGTTTTCAGAATAAGAAGGAGGTACCCCAGCTGCATGTTCTTTCCCCACAAGGCACATCAGCTCCCTCCTGGCCCTGTAGTCTCTGCATCTAGAGCTCTCTGTGACAACAGTCAGTGAGATATCCTCTGATGTTGAGAGCATGGAAATCATGTCAGTATTAGAACCAGTGCAGTGCTTCCTCTCCTGCCTCCTCTTGCAGAACTGTTTTTACAGGTCCATTCTCTAGAGGGAGGTCACACTGCCCAGCTTCCTACTGAGACCTGGGGCCTGGGAGAAGCCCTTGATGATTCATAGACCTGGAGCCCCACAGCATGTCCCTCTGCTTTCCTCACTGAAACCCAGGTCCTGTTTCCATCAGAGATGAGATGAGGCTGTGGAGACTTCTCTTTTTATAGCACACACATGGCCCAGATGACAGCAAGAATATTCCTTTCCTCCCATTTGCTGGTTGCAAGGAGGGGGATATTGCTGTGATGAAAGGAAAAGAAACCAATAAGTTTAAATATTTAAAATGTTGAAAAGAACAAACAGGAGAGAAAGAGAGAGTTGGAGAAGAGTGTAAGAACAGCTAAAAAGACAAAAGGAGAAATAAAAGCAATATTTGACATACATAAACCCAAAGAAAAAGTGGTTGATGTAAGAAATTCCTTGAGAGTAATAACATTGAATGTTAATGGATTAAACTCACCAGTCAAGAGACACAGATTGGCAGAATGGATAAGGAAATATGATCCATCTATATGCTGTCTACAATAAATTCATCTTAGACCCAGGGATTCAAGGAGGCTGAAAGTGTATGGCTGGAAAACAATTTTACAAACAAACAATAACCAAAAAAGGGCAGGAGTAGCTATCCTAATATCAGACCAAATAGACTTTAAATGCAAAACAATTGTAAGGGACAAAGATGGACACTATACATTAGTAAAAGGGATAACTTTCATGAAGAGAGAACAATCATAAACATTTATGCACCTAATTAGGATGCTTCAAAATATGTGAGGCAAACACTGGAAAAAATAAGTGGAGAAATAAATGCCTCTACAATTTTAGTGGGAGAATTTAATACATCATTATCATCATTAGACAGAACATCTAGACAGAGAATCAATAAAGAAACAAAGACTCTGAAAAATACATTAGAGACAATGACCTAATAGACATATACAGAACATTACACCCAAATATAGTGGGGTATACATTCTTCTCGAGTGCACATGGATCATATTCCAAGATAGACCACATCTAGGCCACAGAACAACTCTCAATGAATTCAGAAAGGTTGAGATTATACAAAGGAATTTCTCTGAGCACAATGGAATGAAACTGGAAATCAGTAAGGGCCCAAGAACCAGATTAGGCACAGAGATATGGAAGTTAAACAACACATTTTTAAACAAACAGTGGGTCAAGGAAAAAATCTCAAAAGAAATCAGTAACTACCTTGAAATGAATGGAAATGAGAACACAACATAGCAAAATCTATGGGATGCAGCCAAAGCTGTACTAAAGGGGAAATTCATTGCCATAAATGCATATATTAAAAAAGAAGAAAGAGGTAAAATTGAAGACCTAACTGCATACCTGGAGGAATTGGAAAAACAACAACAAACTAACCCCAAAGGCAGAAGAAAGAAGGAAATAACAAAGATTAGAGCAGGACTAAATTAAATAGAAAATAAGAAAGCAATAGAAAAAATAAACAAAGCCAAAACTGGTTCTTTGAGAAGATCAATAAAATTGACAAACCAAAGAGAGAGCAGATGCAAATACACAAAATAAGGAATGAGGAAGGGGATATCACTACTGACCCGACAGAAATAAAGAGTACCATATGAGGGTATTTTGAAAAATTATATGCCAACAAGAATGATAATTTCGAGGAAATAGACAAATTCCTAGAATCTCACAAACAACCTACATTGATGAAAAAACAAATTGATGAACTCAACAGTCCAATTACAAGTAAAGAGATAGACTCAGTCATCAAAAACCTCCCAACTAAGAAATGCCCAGGACCAGATGACTTCACAACTGAATTCTACCAAACATTCTGAAAAGAGCTAACACCATTTCTGCTTAAGCTCCTCCAAAAAATAGAAGTAGAAGCAACATTGCCTAACTCATTCTATGATGCCAACATTACCCTAATACAAAAGCTAAACAAAGATACCACAAAATGGGAAAATTACAGACCAATTTCTCTAATGAACTTAGATGCTAAAATCCTCAACAAAATACTTGCTAATTGCATTCAATGACATATCAAAAGAATTATGCATCATGACCAAGTGGGTTTCATCCTGGGTATGCAAGGATGGCTCAACATGAGAAAATCAATCAATGTTAAACACCATATAAATAGATTGAAAGAAAAAAATCACATGATCATCTTTATAGATGCAGAAAAAGCACTTTACAAAATACATCACCTTTTCCTATTTTACAAAATACATCACCTTTTCCTGATAAAAGCATTGCAAATGATAGTAATGGAAGGAAACTTTCTGAATATGATAAAGGGTTTATATGAAAAACCAAAAGCTAACATCATCTTCAATGGTGAAATTCTAAAACCTTCCCTCTGAGATTGGGGACAAGACAAGGAGAAGCCCACTATCACCACTCCTATTTAACATTGTATGAGAAGACTTGCTCAAGCACTGAAGTAAGAAAAAAATATAAAAGGCATCAATATTGGAAAAGAAGAAGTAAAAATTTCATTATTTGCAGATGACATGATCCTATACGTAGAAAACCGAGACATCTACAAAAAAGCTTCTAGAACTTGTAAAGGAGTTCAGTAACATTGCAGACTATAAGATCAATGCTCAAAAATCAGTAGCATTTCTGTACACCAATAATGAGCAATCTGAAGAGGAAATCAGGAAAAAATACCATTTACAATAGTAACTAAAAGATTCAAATACCTTGGAATAAATTTAACTAAAGATGTAAAAGACTTATATTTAGAAAACTACACAATACTGCTAAAGGAAATCAAAGAAGACTTAAATAAATGGAAGAATATTCCCTGTTCATAGATGGAAGACTAAACATCATCAAGATATCTATCCTACCCAAACTAATCTACAGATTTATCGCAACACTGTATTTTTTAAGGAACTGGAAAAACTAACTACAAAATTCATTTGGAAGGTTAAGAGGCCCCAAATCGGCAAAGACATATTGAAAAAGAACAATGAAGTTGGAGGTATCACACTACCTTTAAAGCTACAGTGGTCAAAACTGCATGGTATTGACACAAGGATAGATATACTGACCAGTATAATAATAATTGAGAGTTCTGTTATAAATCCTCACATATACAGTCACCTGCTATTTGACAAGGCCACCAAGTCCACTCAGTTGGGAGAGAATGGTCTCTTCAACAAGAGGTGCTTGGAGAACTGGATATCCATATCCAAAAGAATGAGAGAGGAACACTGTCTCACACCTTATAGAAAAATCAACTCAAGATGGATCAAATATCTAAATATAAGAGGCAAGACCATAAAGACCTTGGAAGATAATGTAGGGAAGCATCTACAGGACCTTGTAATGGGAAGTAGTTTCATGAACTTCACACCCAAAGCATTAGCAGCAAAGGAAAAAGTAGATAAATGGGATCTTCTCAATAGTAAAAACTTTTGCACCTCAAAGGACATTATCAAGAAAACAAAAAGGCAGCCTACCCAATGGGAGAAAATATTTGTCGACCATATATCTGATAGCTGCTTAGTATCCTGCATATAAAAAGAAATCCTACACCTCAAAAAATAAAAAGCCAAAATAACCATTTAAAATATGGGCAAGTGACCTGAAAAGACACATCTCCAAGGAAGCAATACAAATGGCTAAAAAGCACAGTAAAAAATGTTCAACATCACTAGCTATTAGGGAAATGCAAATCAAAACTACAGTGAGATACAATCTTACATCCATTAGAATGGTGGCTATTTTTTTTAAAAAATGGCAGACTATAAGTGTTGGAGAGGATGTGGAGGAATGGGAACCCTAATCCACTGCTGGTGGGATTGTGGAATGATTCAGTCACTGTGGAGGACTGTGTGCCACTTCTGTATGATCCAATGATTCCACTGCTGGGTATATACCCAGAAGAATTGAAAGCAAAGGCATGAACAGATATATGCACACCAATGTTCATAGCCTCATTGTTCACCATTGCCAAAAATTGGAATCAGCCCCGGTACCTATCAACAGATGAATGGATAAGCAAAATGTGGTACATACATACCATGGGATATTACTCAGCTGTAAGAAGGAATAAAGTGCTAACACATGGAATAACATGGATGAATCTTGAAGACCTTATGTTGAATGAAGCAAGCCAGGCATTGAAGAATGAATAGTACATAACCTCACTGATATGAATTAAGGAATTTGAGCAGTCTCTGAAAACTATTGTCTGAAAGATAGGTTTACAAGAAAGAGAAAGAGAAGAGAAAGTTGTGAGACACCATGCATACAGACACAATTTGTGGTAAAGTGGTAGGGTTTAGTTGTGTATTGAAGGGATAGCACAGGTGGGTAGTGATATTATTGGCTTTGGGTATTGCAGCATTGACAGATGGTTAGATTGGGAAGGGTTGGTTAGGATGCCCAGGATTCTGCAGGAAGAGATGGGAGAGGGACCAAGTGAATATTTGGAATTTGTGGGTATGAGGTTGAAAGTACAGAGGTAGAAATGCTCTTATGGTAATATGACAAGGGAGTGTTACTGCTTTAGGGTGTTGGTTGGGGGTGTTTGTGCTTCTTTCTGTTGCAACAAGTTCTTGAATTCATGACCTCAGTGATAGGTAGAGGATCATCAATTTAGACATGGTCACTGCAGAAACAGTTGGCTGGAGAGGAAGCCCCAGACCATGACAGGACACCAGCCCTTGGCAACCTCCCTCAACCTGCTGCTCCTTGTGCTCTGTGGGTCCTGAGCATCCCCTCCCAGCGGCTCCACAGAAAAGGTTTATGTCTGAGTTAGCCTTGCCTCCCCTCACTGTTTGTTTCACAATGTAATAAAGGGCCATGTCTTCAGATATCAGGTTGTTCATTTGCAGTTACAGTAAGCTCTTGGCATTGTCCTTGATGTAGTGAATCTACCCTTTACAGAGACTG
>JAKSZT010054555.1:72049-97212 GCA_026826555.1 Tolypeutes matacus
GGGCTGCAGCAGGGCTGATCACCCTCAGGCCCGGGAACAAAGCGGCACAGCCCATAACACAATCCAACATATTGGTGAGCTGAGGACCTTCCACTGACTGTGTTTGTAGATCAGACTAGGTTTATGTTCCCTAAAATTCTTCCTAAGGAGAGAATCCTGAGGTTCAGTTTTAGGAGCCTGTTAGAAGTGATTATCAACTACACAGAAATGTCTACTTTCTGCTAAAAATAAACTTCAGGAGTAATTTACTTAAACAATTTTGAGTCTATGGTAATTTTTAAATATACATTGTATGATAGCTCTTTCAGAAGAAGAAATATTCACAAATGTTAAGTGAGTCAAGCAATGTCATTGAGGATCATGCACATATTGGATTGGGTGCAGTTTTTCTGAATTTAATTTTTTGTACATTTAGCTACTGCCCCAACACTTTATTATTTCCAGCAAAAAGCAGCTAACAGAGGAGATAAATGAATCAGGATATTTATTGAGGCTATTAGAGGTCCCTGTATTTGTTTTGAGTATTTCATAAATAAGTATATCCATTAGTGTAGGGCACATTGACTATATTCCCATAGGATTTTTTGTCCCTTGGCTGCTTCTAATTCACTTATCAGCTCCTTCAGCAAATACCATGGCATGAAAAAAGAAAACCCTGCATTTAAACAAGGAAGACCCCAGGAAGGGGATGTATATGAGGGCCCAGCCAGCATCTTCCTCTCAGAGAAGATTCAGGGAAAGGGGACTCTCCTGACCCTTTGAACTTAACTTCTAAAAGTACTCCTTCATGCAAATTTAGGCCAAGTGTTAAAAGCAAAGCACATATGGACTGAAATTTAGGAACCTCCTCAACAAGAAAAATACTGTCTGTAAATCATGGGCTTTACTGAAACACAAACCCCTTTGTGTCATTCATCTTTCATGTGGCAGCTCAGGATTCAGATACGAAGGTAATGAGATGATGCCTCTGAGCACAGGACTCACTCTTATTCTCCTTTTTCCCAGGTGTCCTTTCCCGGATGCAGCTGCAGGAGTCAGGCCCAGGACTGGTTAAACCATCTCAGATCTTTTCCCTTACTTGCTCTGTCTCTGGACTCTTTATTCCAACCAATGTTTACTTTTAGCATTGGATCCTCCAGCTCCTGGGAAAGGGGCTGGAGCAGTTGTCAGCAATATGCTATAATGGTAACATGTATTACAATCTTTCAAGAACTGATTCTCCTCCTCAAAAGACACATCCAAGGAACTGTTCTCTGTGCAGCTGAGCTCTGATACTGCTGAAGGTATGGCCAAGTATTATTGTGCAAGAGACACAGTGAGGGGAAATTAGTGCAGACACAATCTTCTCCTTGCAGGGTGGGTCTGGGGTACAAGCGGTGCTTGGGACCACATGGAGCAGGGACCAATCCCAGGCTCAGGTTCAAGGGAGATTTGGGGAAGGAGGTGAGTCCTCTAATGAGATAAGTTTTCCTCTTATTGCTTAAAAACATTTATTCCCTAGGGATTCTCCATTATGTCTATTCTAAGTAATGCCTTGATGTTTCCAAGTTTCAAACACAGAAAACATATTTGTAATGCTATTACATCTATATAATATTATATATTATATTGTATTGTATTGTGTTGTATTGTACTGTATTGTATTGTATTATGTTGTATACACACACTCATATACCATATAAGTTAGTTTTCTTCATATTGTTATTCTGGATTTGACTGAAATTATGAACCAAATTTCATTCAACTGATACTTTGACACTGTGCAGTTAATTCTTAGGATTTAATTCTCTGTACTGACTTGCCCAGGTAAAGTGTAATAATAATAATAATAATAATAATAATAATAATAATAATAATAATAATAATAAAAAAACAAGTGGATTTTGTATGTTTGTTTAGTCACCTTAAGATACTTCTATGGAAGGATAATTTTATTAGAATTGAAAATTAAAGACAATTCATTTTCTGACAGTGTAAACATGTATATTCCTCCTCTCCCAAGCCATTCAGAATTCTTGGTCAACAGACTTAACTTCCCACCACCATGTGAAGCCCCATGACCTCAGGAGATCAGGAGCAGAAAGAGGAGACACACTGTTGCGACCTTAGGTACATCATCCAGGTGCCTCATCTTGTTCTCTCCATCATGGATGAGGCTCAAAAACAGAGTGTTACCCATATATGATTGAGATGATTTGGATGGTGATATCAGTAACTTTTGTTCAGATACATTTAGATGGGACTTTGGACTTGATGATAAAATGAGTTGAGAATTTTGAGGATGTTGAGGTGAGGTGAATTAAGATTGCTTGTGGTATCTACATGAGTATTTTGGCGTCAGAAGTTAGACTGATAGGTGAATAATGTCCCCCAAGAGATATCCAGGTCCTAACACCTGGAACCTCTGAGCTGTGAGTGGCTGCCTTAGCCCTAGCTATGCATTCTTCTTTTGCAACCTATTGAGATAAACCCTTCATTCATTGAAACTGACAAATTGCTGTCATTTTTTTTCAGTTTGTTCACCAGTAAATATTTGACATGCAATCTGTCAACCGCTTTTGCTTGCAATGCTGACACTGCAGCTTGAGCCCTACAAGCCAGTAAAAATCATGAGACTCTGTAACCAAATTCATGTCTGGTAATTGCATTGCTTTAAAATTCCTCCTCACCCAACAAGGAGGCAGATGTGCTATTGTTAATACCTCTTACCATAATTGGGTTAATACCTCAGGGGAAATGGAACAGGAAGCAATTAAAATTCAATTGCAAACTCACCTGAAGTTAGGTTTAAGTCAAATTCTATGTAGGACTTCTCTACCTATCCCTCAAGGGTATGGAAGTTTGGATGCAACCATTACTTAAGACAGGTTTGATCACCCTACTTGGAGCAATGTATGCATAAGTGAAGGCCTTTTAATGTGTAGGAATTGCTGGTTTTCCCAAATCTTTGCTGACAATATTGTTGAAAGCCACAGTCTAGCAGGCCTGAACTGTATCCACCTTCTTGTCTGAGGTGGTAGGAAGACTTATGTTGTAGAAGATAATTCAGTAGAGTAGGCTGGACCTGGTAGAGAGACCAAGAAGTAGAACATGAATAAGCCTATCAGGTGTTGCTTGTGTCTTTAGTGTCTGAGGGAAGTTTGTGTTTGTAAGTGTTAAGAATCTCTCTTCCCTCAGAGACCAGATGATGTCCACATATATGACAGAATTTGTTCATCCTTTTATTTTATGGGAATTGTTATTGTCCATTCTCCCTGTAAGTGATGAGTAAGTGTGGCTAGGAATTTCAATGAACTTCTTCAGAGTCACCAGGTAGTAAGTGGACAATTATAAAGTGTCAGAATCAGGTATCATCAAGCATTTTTTATTTTATTAAAAATCATTTGTTAAGGTCTTGGCAGTAGGTGCTAGATTTTAAAAATTTATTATATTATCCGTCCTTGTGTGTGTGTGTGTGTGTGTGTATAATACATAATTAGATAATGGTAGGAATCAGAGCTTAGATGGCCATAATTTGTGCACTAATTTTGGTATAATTGATGGTTAACTGCCATGCTTTAACAATGGGATGAATAGGGCTATTCTCTGGGAAGATGTTAGGTATAATTTTTCCTTCTTTGAGGAGATGATTTTGGATTACAGGCTAGAGCCCCACAGGACCTTGTTTCATGCAATTTTACAGTTTTATTTCCTTGAATGGCAGGGGCAGATCCTTTTTACATGGAGGCAAGAATTTCTTCTTTCTGCAGGTGATGACAATAAAGCACCACTAGGGGTAGTTGTTCAATAAGACTTGTTCCAATTGTCACAATTCCCAAAGGGCTGGGGACTGGATGCTTGATATGCAGGAGAAGGAGGCCAAATTCTCCAGTGCAGGGACCAAGTGTCCCACTATAGGTTGGCACCCTTGGCCTCATAAGCAAGAATCTGTGACTCTGATGTGAGTCCCACTGATGTCCTGCCAATGACTCCACCTCATGGACATTTTGAGTCTTGTCAAAAGTTTGACCATTTCTCTCCATTATATTGACAGGTTGGAAATCCATGTAAAAATATTTTCCAGTGTTTAATCTCAAAGTGAGGCCTCCTCAGGTTGGAAGATAAACTCTAGGTGTCTTTTGATTGAATGCTCAAAGAAATGTTATGCCTAATGCATCATTTGAATCTATTTAAGTAACCATCAGGCCTCATTAATTGCCAGTGCACATCTGCTTTGGCAGTTTTATCCACTATGGAGAGTGTGTCTTTATTTTCTTCTTTATGTTATAAATATTTAAGTCAATAGAGTAGGGCTTCCTAGTATTTAGTGATAGTTTCATTTTTTTAAAAATGAGAGTGCCAACTCCAATACAAACTTACAGTCTCACATCAATCTGCCTCTTCTTTCATGTCCCCTTCAGCAAAAGACAATAAAATTGTTTTAAATATCTAATCAAATATAAATGTCAGTCTTTCCAATTTGGGCTTCTACATTGGGATCCTGCATGCTATTTTTTGTGGTGATGGGAAACATTTGTGATTCCTGTAGACTGGACTCATAGGCAACTGTTTTTCTCTCTCTAGGGAATCCCAGTTGACCTCATGGGGCTCTGGGTTTGTTTTTACTAGCATGATTCTAGTGAGATCATTAGTCATTGTTCCAGATGTCAAGAGTCCAACATCAGGTCTTTGTCATTCTGATATCCAGGAGCCTTGGATAGGGCCCATGAACATTTCATTTGAGTCTTACATTTCTCAAGCAACTTGGAAACATACTCTGGTGTCTTAGGGGCTGCTAGTACAATATGCTCAGGCACCCTTTTTTTTTTTTTTTTTTGCACAATAGTTTCTTAGCTACCTCTCACCAGACATTTAGAACCTCTCTAACCCATATGGTCTGGAAAGAAAGAGCAACAACATGGAGACATTAGCAAAATAACATTGTAGACCCTTGCAGCACCTTTGCTTGTGGGGTGCTATTATGCTTCCAGTGGAGGAAGTGTCCCCTCAAGCTAGTAGTGTAAGACCCATACACAAGGGCCACAGACTCAGTGGTTGGAGTCTCCCAGAGCAGTATCGCAACTGCTGTAGACCTGGTACTGAGAGGTCTATCAAACTCCCTTAGTCCCACATGCTTTCAGTCCCATCTACCTCACTCAGGAGTCACAACTCCTGAAAAGGGTTGCCAATCTCCTGTGTTGCAGGCTTCTACTGAAGGGCTATGACAAGCCCTTTCCTATGTAACTGTTTTTGCCCAGTGATGCAGTGTCAGTGTCAACCAATAATAGATTTTACCTTTTCAGGGAGTACTCACAACCACAGAGCCTGCCCTTTTGCCATACAAGGGATAGGAATGAACAGATCCTGAGGAAAAAGTAGATCTATAGTACTGCCAATTTGGGGTAGGAAGTCTAGGCATCACCACACAGAGGAAATAGTCAACAGCACAACATAACATGATATAGGTTGGGAAGCCATGAAACTTACCCAGAGTTAGCTCTGTGAGATGTCTAGTTAGTAAGCTAACAGCAGCCAAAAGCCATTATGTCTCATTTGCCATGGTCATGACCAACACAATACTCTCTGAGATATGTTTCAAATTGTTTAAGTTGGATCTTAAATTTGGGTTGAGGTGGAGGTCAGTGCACACAATGGAAATCTGAGTTCATAATGAATGAGAAAAAATAGTTTGCTACTCTCAGGTCCCAGAGAGAGAAGAGAATCATGAGTTACTGCTAGGAAATGCAATCATCTCAGGAGTCTCATCCAGCAAGTTGGAGCACAAAAGAGAATTATGGAACAAATGGCTTATAATTTTATTGGGACCCAGGGTTGGATGTTAGTAGATTTTCCATGGGATTCAAGGTTTGATTAAATTACAGAAAATACACGAAAAATTATTGGGTGTTAGGCATTTTTAAAAATATATATTTTTTATTTTTTTAAAGATACTTCATTTTTCCAATAAATATAATATTTATATTATAAATAATATAGTGGATTCACATAGGCCCTGTTCACTACACCTCTCATATTTTCCCACCCTAACAACTTCCTTCATTAGTGAAGTACATTCATTGCAATTGATGAACACATTTTGGGTCATTGCCACTAAAGTATGAATTAAAGTTTACATTGCAGTTTATACTCTCTCCCACCCAATTCTGTAGGTTATAGCAAGATTTATAATGGTCTGTATCTGTTGTTGTAATGTAATTCAGGACAATTCCCAAGTCCCAAAAATATCCCTGTATTCTACCTGTTTTTCCCTTTCCCTGCCTTCAGAATCTCCAGTGGCCAGTGCCTCCACATCACTGATATAATTTCTTCCATTGCTAGATTCTTCATAAGTCTATAGTGGAATATCATAAGTCTACTTTCATCCATAGTTCTTCCACCAATCCTGAGGATTCTGGGACAGTGATGTGCACTCCACCTTTAAATGAGAGGGGGTTGTAATCTAATAGGGCCAATGGATGGGACTCTCTTTCTTGCAGTTGTAGACTCTCTCAGGGTATGGTAGTTGTCCATCATCCCCTCCATGTTAGTTCCCTGAGTGAATCCAATGAACTGGAGGGTAGATGTTGCAACTCTAATGAGATTCAGGGCCCAGCAGGCACATGGACAGGCCAAAGATTTCAGTCTCTTGAATGTACATCTACCAACTCTAGTACTAATTATAGGTTCAAATAGAAGGGGCAGAAGAGCCATGTGTAGGGAAACCACAACTGAGTCCAACTTTCACTCTGGGGAGCATAAATTCCAAAGCAGAGCCCACTGGCAAGGCACCAAACTCCTGAGCTTTCTGCCCTGACTATAGTGTCTGGATGTCTCCAGAGTGGTATAGGGCATTTTGGAGGTTTACCTTATCAATTGGGACAAACTGTAGGTTTTGGATGACCTTTGTAAGTGATATCCACATTGGTCTCAGATGCAGGTTTGGGCTCTGGGAAAGTTCATGCTGCAGGGCTGGAAAGCTTCTTACTAACTTCTTCCTTGATCAGTGTTGAGTCAGGTGGTGTAAACCAATGTAAGATGCATGCTGAAGGGGCACACATGTAAAATTAAGTTATGTAACCTGAAACTTCACTTGTATGTGTATATCAAAAATTATTGGACAGAAGATTTCAAATCTGCATTTGTACACCAATGTTAGTAGTTGCATTATTTACAATAGCTCAAAGGTGGGAGCAGTGTATTTTTCTATCAACTGATCAATGGATAAAGAAAATGTAGTGTATATACACAAGGGGATATATTTCAGCAGTAGAGAGGGATGACGTTCTAGTGCATGCTACACATGCCTCAACCTTGATAATGATATTCAGTTAAATATGGCAAATAGAAAAGGAAAAATATTGTATTATTTAACTTATATGAAATGTCTAAAGTGTACAAATTCATAGAGAGAGGAAGCCGATTAGGGGTTACCAGTTTCAGGGGCAGTCCTTAATGGAGATTGTGTTTCTGTTTGAGGTGAAAATATTTTGGAAATGTTTGTGGTTATTGAGGCACAAAATTTGAAATCTAATTAAGATCACTCAATTGTATACATGAAAGTATTTAAAGTTGGAAATCTGTTTTGTACATGTTATCATAATACTTAAAAATAAGTAGAATGAAGTATTGCTACTTGCTACAGCATGGGTGGACCTTGGGAACAGTGTACTAAGTTAAAAGATCCAGTCCCAAATGGCCACGTATTTACTGATTCCTTTAATATCAAAGTCCAGAATAGGGAAACCTATAGGGACAGAAAGTAGGTTTTTGTTTCTTTAGAGTTTAGTGGGAAGAGGAAGAATAAGAGAATGATAACCTGGAAGGTACAGTGATTCTTTATTTTAATTTTTAAAGCAGTTTTATTGAGATATGTTCACATAACATACAATCTATCCAAAGTGTACAATCAATGGCTTTTAGTATAACCACAGTGTTATGCATTCACCACTACAAAAATTTTGGAAAAATTTCATTACTCCAAAAAGAAAAACTCTACACTCCTTGTCAGTCACCTTTCAATCACTCTATCATTCCCCAGCCCTACACAACCACTAATCTAATTCCATCTTTGTAAATTGATTTATATTCACATTTTATATAAATGGAATCATACAATATGTAGTATTTTGTTTCTGGTTTCTTTTGGTTAGCATAATGTGGGCTTTTCCCCCTGACATTATCATCTTGTAACATGAACAAACATTTGTTCAGTTTCACAGAAAACAATCTTATATATGCACTATTACCCACATTCATATTTTACATGAAGCCTTACTATGATATCAGTCCCATGTTACACTTTTTAGCTTTCCTTCTAGTAACATACATGATCTTAGACTTGCCCTTTCAACCACGGTCATACCCATATAGTAGCACTTCTAGTTATAAACACTATGTTGTGTGTCACCTTTTCTATTCATTTCCAAAGATTAACAAACAACATTTTTACCCATTTGGCACAGTTTAACCCTCAGTCTCCATTTCTCTAGCATCATTCTATTTTCTGGTGACCTATATTCTAATTATTAACTTCAAGGGTTTACACAATATATTTAGATCATAATAGCTCCATCATACAGTGTTTGTCCTTTTGTGTCTGGCTTACTTCCCTCACTTAGTCTAACATGTTCTCAGTCCCATCCACCTGACTCATGAGTCACAGCTCCTGAAAAGGGATGCCTACCCCCTGTATTGTAGGTTTCTACAGTAGGGCCATGACAAGACCTTCCTTATGTAGCCAGTGTTGTTCAGTGATGCAGTGTCAGTGTCAACCAACAATAGATTTTCCTATTTGAGGGAGCACTCAAAACCACAGGGCCTCCTCTCTTGCCACACAAAGGATAGGTGTTAGCAGATCCTGAGGAGAAAGTAGATCTATAGGACTGCAATTTTGGGTTGTGACCAGCAGAGGACACATGAAGCAGTATTAAGCAGCATGGAGGTAGGTCAGCAATTCTTCGACCCTTCCAGATAATGTTAGCTCTAAGAGAGCCATTTAGTAAGCTGAAAGTTTCATCAGTGGTAATATCTAACTACTCTGATATCCTTCTGTGAATTCATACTCCACATGACTATCAACAAACTTGTAAGAAGGCAACTCAAAATGCCCATTCCTGCACTTTAGACATTAACAATAAGCAGAAAATGTCTGAACAAATTTTGTTAAGGAATTTAAATATTATATATATGTAATCCCTTGGGGTAGCCACCCAGTTACCATACTCCCAAAGCCATCCTTGATCCTTGGCCATATGTGACTCCCTGATCAGCTCATTCAATGTATTTCTGGTTTGAAAGTAGAGGAAATTGTGTTTGGTAATGTTGTACCCCAGGGAGAAGACTGTGTTTTCTATGGGATCAGCCAGCATGCTCCCCAGGTGTTCCCCTAAGACTAGGACCTCCTCTCATCCCCTTTCATTTTATATACATAGTTACCTTCCAAATGCAAATCACCACATGGTCAGACAGATGAAATCATTGCCCTCACTTACTTAAATTGTTTCAAACCCATTTGAAAATATTTTCTGTGCATCATGGTCATCACTCAAAAGAACATGAAATCCTTATGTTTCTTCCTCTTTCTGGTGGCAGCTCCCAGCTGTGAGTGTCTCAGGATTTAGCCATGAAGGTAATGGGGATGCTGCCTCTGAGCCCATGACTCATTGTGCTTCTCCTTGTCCTCAGGTGTCCTGTCCCAGGTGCAGCTGAAGGAGTCAGGACCTGGCCTGGTGAAGCCCTCACAGACCCTGTCCCTCACCTGCACTGTCTCTGGATTCTCTTTAACCAGTGGTGCTGTGGGCTGGATCCGCCAGGCTCCAGGAAAGGGGCTGGAGTGGGTCGGTAGCATAGCATACAATGGAAACACATACTATAACCCAACTCTGAAATCCCGTGTTGGCATCAGCAGAGAAACCTCCAAGAATGAAGTTTATTTAAAGCTGAGCAGCGTAACAACTGAGGACACAGCCACATATTACTGTGCAAGAGACACAGTGAGAGGAAGTCAGGGTGAGCCCAGACACAAACCTCCCCTGCAGGGCCCAGGAGGGGGCTGGGCTGCAGTGGACTTTCAGGACCACTAGAGGTCATGCAAGGACCCATCTCAGAGAAAGTGCAGAGAAGGGTTGGGGAGGAATTTCCTGACCTTGCCTGAGGTTCCCACTTCTTTCTTCACAAGAATTAACCCCCAGAGAGCCACCATTGCCTTTTCTCTAAGCAGAGTTATGATGTATCTGAGATTCAAGCAATGCACAGATTTTTAAAAATGTTATTATAGTCCTCCAGCCTACCACACCCTTGCACTTTCTGCTGGATATGACTGAAAGTTTACACAAAACTTGCTTTCAACTGACTTTGAGAAGTAATTCTCTGAATTTAAGTAAATCTCCTAGGGGAGTCCATGAAAAATAGCCCTCCCTTAGCATCATGGAGTGCAAATGTACCCAGATGGAAGGAGAAGAAGAGATAAAACTGGCTCCTGTACTAAGTTTCTTATAATATCTGATGTGCTATTACATGAGATGTTGTGATTATGTTATCCACACACAAAACACAATTTTTAAATGTATACATTAGAAGAGGATAAATTAGAAGATAAAAATAATGATGTTTAATTATTTTTAACTTGTCCAAGGAGTATAGCTAAAACCATTTACATTTCATGTCTTTTTAAAAGTTTTCATGGGTGTTTCAATCACTTACCTATATATTCTTTTACCCTAAAATATCAAGTATTTTCCTCTAAATGAAATATCAATCTGCAAACATACAATTTTCTGTGAAGAAGTCAGGGTCATGGGGAAGCACTCATTTACACACTTACTCCTACAGCAAAGCCACAGGCTTCTGCAGGCAGAGCTGCTGGGATGTCCTCCCAGGGAGTCCTGGGCCTTTCTGACTTGTGCTTGGACCTCATACTCCACAGCATCCTGGGAAGTTGAGGGCATCTCCCTCTGCCTCCATGTAACACCTCTGACTGGAAAACAGTTTTCTCCTTAGTGCATCTTGTGTTTAGGGAATGAGAGTTCCTGTTGTGGATGTGAGAGTCCAGGTGCATTTCTTGGGATCCAGCCCAGGAACAAGGATGCCCTTCCAGAAATTAGCATAACCTGAGAGATAACTGGCTCCATTTCCATTGTACTTTCTGAATTCCAGTTCCTGGTGAGAAGATGGGATATATGGGCAGGATCAACAATGGGGAAACATCATCCACAGGACAGCCACCTGGACTCATGACAACCTCACAAGGGCACCTCCAGTGCCAGGTGCATTTATGGGTGTGCCTCTGAGAAGTGAGGACACAGGAATGCATCCTGCTGTGCTAGTTAGCCCCAGGGACCTCAGGGGATGCAGGAGACACAAACAGCCATTGAAAAGACAAATTCTTATCAAGCTAGGAGTGGATGGGAGCATTCTAAAAATTCATGTAATGAATTATGCCAAATGGAAATTGCACAGTTATACCTTGAGCTTCTCTTAGGCCTGTAAGTTAGAATAAACTAACCTGGATTCCTACATAATCTCCTATTCTGCACCTACATTTCTGTAAACCAGTTTAGGATGCCATATAACAAATCTGTGGGTGTCTGTGTTCCTAGTAGTTGTTGAATGAGATTACCACTCCTTAGCAAGACTTCCTACCTGAACACCTTGTAACTGAAAATGAGCAAGCTATAGAACATTCTTGCTATAATTTTTACACTGATATTTGGGAATGTTTGTTATAACAATTAGAGAACTCTGATACTTAGAGCTGAACAAATTTAATTGGACAATTGAACACCTTGAATCAGGCTAAAGGTTGACAAAACAATCTGAAAGCCAATCAAGCAGATAACCTCTGAACTTTTAAGCCAATGTCTGTGTTTCGTTAGAACTGGCAAATGTAGAAAGGAGGTACTTAGGAATTTGTAAACCTGCCATCTCTTAAGCTGTCTGATTTTAAATGTTCATTAATGATTACTGCAAGCATTCACAGTATTGGACCCAGAGGAACTTTTACATAAAAGCTATTGCTATTAATAACTCTGGATAATACAACTAAGCATTTGTGAAAGCAAGCAGGAAGTATTGAAAAGTTAGGTCTGTGCACAGGTGAAGGGAAGTCACTCCTATGATAATGTTACATTATCTAACACCTCATCTTGCTGGCAAACTCACTTTTTTATATCTCACTCATCACTGGCTAGTAAGAAGCAAGAATTCATTAATCCTACAGCCTGAAAGCATATACATTGTTAGAAGAAAATAAAACAATAAAAGCCTATACATTAAAGTTGAAAAGTTCTTATTCACTTCCTTGAATTAAAGTCCACAATTAAACATTACAATCAAAGTTTTCTGAACTTCATTAAAATATAAATGTTACCAGGGAAGTGGATGTGGCTCAAGTGATTGGGTTCCCATCTACCATATAGGAGGTCCAAGGTTTGATTCTGGGGCCTCCTGGTGAAAAAGCAAGCTGGCCCACATAGTGAGGTGAGTTGAGAAGAGAGCTGACCCATGCAGTGTGCTGGCCCATACAGGAGTGCTGACCCACAGAAAGTGTGGGAATGCATGGAGATCTGGCACAGCAAGACAATGCAACAAAAAGAGAAACAGAAGAGAGACAATAGGTGATGTGGTGGACCAGGGAGCTGAGGTGACACAAGAGTTTCAGTGCCTGTCTCCCACTCTGGAAGGTCCCAGGATTGGTTCCTGGTGCTGCCTAAAGATAAGACAAGCATAGAAGAACATACAGAGAGCAGACAGTAAGCACAAAACAATGAGGGGGGAGAAATAAATAAATAAATAAATCTTTTAAAAAATAAATGTTTCCAATTCTTCTTCTATAGATTAAAATTGCATTCATAATATAACTACTTTCTCACATTTCCAACTTTCTCAGGCTTCTGCTAACCTCTGATCCATTTTCTGTCTCTTCTGCTCATTCTACATATTTCATATAAGTGTAATCATATAATGTCTTCTTTTTATGTGACTGACTTATTTCACTTCACAGAATGCTTCCATTTTCAATGTCCATCCCTGTTGTCATACGTATCAGTAATTCATTTCTTTATTTAAGTTCATAATATTCCATTTTAGGTTATATCAACTTTTTTATCCCTTGATCTGTTGATGGTCACTCAGATTATTTCCACTCTTTAGCTAGTGAATAATACTGCTATAAACATCGTGGTGCAGGATCTGTTTTAGTCTCTGTTTTCAATTGTTTGGATATTAACATAGAAGTAGAATTGCCAGACATATTAACTTTTTCAGGAACCTACAAAATATGTTTCCTGGTGGATACACCACTTTAAATTCCCATTAGCAATGTATGAAGGTGCCAATTCCTCTGCAGTTTTGTCAGCATATTTCCTGTTCTTTGTTTTAAGTTAATATACATCCCATGGGCATAAAATAAAGTGGTATCTCATTTTATTTTATTCTAGACCTGTTTTGGAACTGTGGTTCCTCTTCTGTTTTTAGCATCGTTTCTAAAGAATTATTATTGTTATCAATGTTACAAGTTACTCTATTAACAACTATAATAAAAATAGATCCGCTTTTGTCAGTGGTAACATCCCTTCTCCCACTTTTTTTTGTTCCTCAATCTTGAGGGCTTTCAGATGATGTCGGGTCTGTTTCAGGGAGATAGGTATTAGGAGGCAGGGGAATGGCATTGATTTATTTGGAGTAGAAGATACTCTTTGTTTTGGGGTTGGGGAAGATCAATCTCATCCTTTTGTTGATCATCCAAGGCAGGCATGAAGACTGGAGCAAAGAAGTTCACCAGAGATCTGCTAGGTTTAAGGGCTCACCCTTAAGTCTTTTTACTCTCTGAGAACTATACTTAGGTAAATTGAAAATTATATTTCCAGATAAAAGGAGGAGAAGAATCATGATTAATGAGTTTATAAGTGCATATAACTATGTTATATTGGGAAATAGATTTACGTATATTCCCAGATAGGGCCCACTGAGGGGTTATGGTTTCAAAAGACCATGTGGCTTACCTAAATTCTCTATACATACCCAGGGCCCTCAGGAGCACTTTTGTTATAGGTGTTGTTTACAGTGGCAGTTTTATTGTCTGTCTACAGGTGAACTGTGTGATGTGGAGCTGGTGGAGTCTAGGAGCCATGAGGGAAATTCCAGAGGGCCACTGTGCCTCTTCTGTTAAGCACCAGGATTCACTCTTGCTGACTATGACATGCACAGGGAACACCAGGATTTTGGGAGGGACTGAGGTGGTCTCATTTTTTAGCAATAGTGGCCATACCACATACTATGCAGTCTCTGTAAAGGGTAGATTCACTACATCAAGGACAATGCCAAGAACTTGCTGTAACTGCAAATTAACAACCTGTTATCTGAAAACATGGTCCTTTATTACTTTGTGAAACAAACAGTGATGGGAGGCAAGGCTAACCCAGACTTAAACCTCTTCTGTGGGGCAGCTGGGAGGGGATGCTCAGGACCCACAGAGCACAAGGAGCAGCAGGTTGAGGGAGGCCAAGGGCTGTTGTCCTGTCATGGTCTGGGGCTTCCTCTCCAGCCAACTGTTTCTGCAGTGACCATGTTTAAATTGATGATCCTCTACCTATCATTGAGGTCATGAATTCAAGAACTTTTTGCAACAGAAAGAAGCACAAACACCTACAAAATCAGTTACCTCTCCCTTATGAGGACAGAAGGGAACCTGCCAATGTTTGGCAGGTTCAGAATTCTGGGTAGCTCAAGGCATCCTGTGAATCTTTCACAGTGAGACTAAAGGCAGGAATCCAGTAAGATTCCTCATAAAGACACTCTCTGTGATTAACAAGAGAACTAGGAAAGAGGTTATTCCAGGGCCTAGATTGTAATGGATTTCAAATTTCACTCTTATACAAAAGTGTGCACATCACATTCATTGATCCATTTGTATATTTGTCTAATAATCCAAATTCCCCCTAATCTTTCTTGTCACATTTCCCTTTGCTCCTTTTGCTCCTTGTCAGTGGATGTTGTAGTTCCTGTGGTCTACATCTCAAGATTCAGGCCCATTACCTGGAGCTCAGGTTGTGACTCAGGCTGTGGCTAGTGCACACACCTGTGGAAGGTTGAGGGGAGGGGCTTCCTCACTCACCACTGCCTGGATCCTCTTGTCTGTCCTCTGCATGTAGGACCATGTGGGAAATGCAAATTTCCAATTCTATCCATTCAGATAATGGTTGTTTGGTCAAAGGGAGATATAAATATCCTGTTGCTCTCCTATGATGCTCAAACTGTCATGTCACCTGACACTTTGCAGAGAGCAGCTCATGGGCCCCAGGGCACAGTAAATTCTGAGGATTGGACTAAGTTTTCTGTGATGTGTCCTTGTTGCTCCATGCAATGACTACAATGCACAAGAGGCAGAATAATAGCTGCATGAAATGACTGCTCCCAGATGGCTGTTTGTCTTAAAGAGCTCTGGGTTTCTTTCCCTACACTCTCCATGACTTTTCTCACTCATTAATTTTGCTCCATACACTAAAGGGAAAATAATTATCTTTGTTCCTCATGCACAGCATGATCAGGAAAAAGCAATTTTTCATTTCTTGTGTAATGATTCATGTCTAAACTACATGTATTTTCAAAATGTTCCTTCCAAACCAAATGGATTCTGGTGGAAAATTTGGGAATTGACTTGCTCATCGAGAAGTTTCTACTCTTATATAAATGTGGTAGCCATTTGGAGAGAAGTGTATGTGTGTGCTCATTTCAGATAGGAAAGCCTGGACTAGCTCTGGGAGAAGCACTGTTCTCTTCTATGGGGATGCAGATGTGATGTCATCAGGTTTGGATGGCCAAGGGTCATGGGGCCATGTTGCTTATCATCTGTCAGCTAGGACAGGATAGGACAAGTTTAGAGACATATTTCACATTAACTCCCTGTTTTTATTTTGTTTGATTTGTTTTTAGGTATATTTTCCATCTTTTATTTATTTCAAAGTGTTTGCAATATAAAAATGCTTTGTCATGTATAGTGAATCCCACCAAATTATTTTCTTTCTTGGTCTTAGACAGAAGTCATAAAAAGAGCCCCATTGTGCAGGATGCTGTGGGTGACCTGAGTGAGTGGCACAGAGGAGTGGACACTTTGTCAACTCATGCAAGTGCCCTGCTCTGGGGGAGAAAATAGGGCTTACTGAAATTTTTGAATGAGTTTTCAAAGGCAGGTGGACAACAGTCTGTTTTCCATGATGTATTAATTGTGCCTGCTATGATCTTGTAGAATTTGCATTAAAGGGACAGCTACAGAAATCATCCTGAAGGCGTCCCATGTGTTTTTTTAATGATAGAAAGTGTTATTCCATTAACCAGCCATTGTTCAAAGTGGAATACTGGGAGGTGGAAACATCCATCTTGTTGGGCCTGTTAAAGGAACTCTCAAGTGTGCAGACAAGTGCAGCTGTCATACCTGCATGGATGAATAACAAAAGTAAATGTGGTTCTATTTGTTTATCATGGGGAAATAAAACCATAATCAAGGAAATACAAGTAAACATTGAATTACTTCTGGATAGCAATACAAATTTTTATATTCAAATTTAAATCTAATAGCATCCTTATTTTCTAAATATATTTGTTCAAGGATAATGGGAAAATATATTCATATTTATTTATAATATTATCTATTTTAATATATATTATTAATTCAGTCAAAGGTTTATAGATACACATGTAGAAGTACAAAGATCCCATATACAATCCTACACAAATGTTTATTAATAATGTGCATTATGTGTTACTTTTGCTGCAATTGATGAAACAATATTATTATAATTAAACTATCCATTATAGTCCATAGTTTACATTAGGGTTGGCTGTTTGTGTTGTAGAGATCTGTTTTTAAAAATTTGTATTTTGTAACATACATACCAATATTTTTCAATGACTTCATGGTTATTTTATATTTTATATTTACAGATACACACAAGGTCTTTTATTCAATGAGTTCATTAGGTTGCAAATGAAAGCCTGTTGAAAGGTACAAGCAACAGATTATATTACCCAAATATATATTAGCAAAATATTTTATGCTGTGCATAGGCAGGAATCAATAATTAAAATAAGTTTGAGCATGGGTGTCATAATATGTGGAATCACAGCATTATGGTCATAAAAAAACTACCATGAGTTGCCATTAATTCTTTCCAAATTTAATAGCAGACCAAATAGGGCTGTTGATTGGAGAAGCACTGGGGATAACCATCATTTCTGTACTTCATATAAAACAGCTTTCAATCCGTGAGGTGACATTTTAGTATATATTTTGCTGTATTAAGTATTTTTACTGGGGTATTGTCCATAGGCCTCATTTTGTCAAACATATTTGCAATGCCATAAACAATGTAATGTTAGTTTAAATATCGTTGTTTCAGAGTGTAAACGTTATTATGGAATATTTCAGGGAAATGTGTGCTATGACCATTGGGAATTTATGCAAGACAATAATTCCAAAGAGAAGTTGATGTATACATTTTTCCCCTTCATTTCATATTTGGAAATTCTCCTAAGACAATAGGTGGCAATGTCTTTGATTGCCATGCTGGTATTACAAATACCATACACTGGTTTGCTTAACAACAGGAATGAATTAGCACACATACTTCAGAGGGTAAAAATTCAAAATTGAGGCATAAGCAAGAGCATGTTTTCTTCCCAAAATTTCCAAAATTATGTTGCTGATTGCTCAATCCTTGGAGATCATAGATTTGTATCTCTATTGAACATTACATTATAATCTTTTCATTTTCACTGATTTCCAAATTCTAACTCCTCTTATTGAGTACAAATTTCTGCTCTTAATAAGGTCATCATTCATATAGGTTAATGCCTACACTCCTTCAGTTTGCACACAAAAGTATCTTAGAATATCTTATTCTCAAATATGAGTTCATACCTTAACAGATGCTACATCTTAAAAAGACCCCATTTACAAGTGGGCTCACACCCACAGGAACACAAATTAAGGTAGCTTATGACATGTCTTTTGTGGATACACAAAGTAATCTACCAAAGTCTGCCCTCTGAAACCCATAGACATGTTCTACTCACACGAAAAATACACTTATTCCATCCTAATTTCCTAAAGGCTTAATTCAATTCAGTACCTACTCTTTCTTATCAAAATCAATCATGAATTTGGCCCATCCTTGAAAAATTTCCTCTTCATCTGTGCACCTGTAAAACCTAGAATATAATTTACCCTTTTCCAATATATGATGGTGGGGTAGGCATATGATATGTATTACCATTCTAGAATGGAGTCATTGGAAGGGAAATTGTGCTTCCAGGACCCAGGTAAGTGTGAAACTCCTCAGGGCAATCTCCTTTAAATTTCAAGGTCTGAGGGTAAAGCTTTGATGTATTCTTTGTCCTCTTGCCTGTGGGGATATCACCCCACACATCCCAAGTGTTTTTGCAGGGGCCATGCTTTCCCAGAATGCTAGAGCCTTGTCCCAAGTCTCTCTAAGCATTGAGGTGGTGACACTTTCGAAGCACTGTTTTGTCTTGCCCTGAGGAGATGTCTGCAGTTGAGTCTTATGCTACCATGGCTCTGTCCATTCCTTCTCAGTCTATCTACATCCAGGCTGGCAGTGCTTCTGCTCATACAAAATCCTCAAATTCTTGTTAATTTATCATTCATTTTGAGGGCATTCAAGCCATCCAGGACAAAATGATTTTGCACAGACCATTCCTACACCAATATATTTCCAATTCTAACTTCCTCTAAAGTGACTGATCCCTTTAGAAAACATTGGATTCACCTAAACCCTTAAACTGAGACCTGAATCTTAGAAATCTCCCCCAGGGAAATTGGAGGGGGGTGACTGAGAAAGTTAAAATACATATGCTGTGGCCAAAATGAATAAGGGTGGGCTTTATTACATATTGTTAGAGGAAATATAAAGACAGGATCCCAGAAGCCTGAAGTCAGAGAAAACCACAGGAGGAATAAGAAGCAGAAAGTCAGAGGAAACCTGAAGAACAGAAATAATGGGAGAGAGATCTCCAAGTGAGAGCCAAGGAACCCCAAGGAATGTACCAAGCAAGCACATATATTCTAAAGACTTAGGAGAGAAACTATTGCCTCATCAGTGCCTTAAGTTTGGATTTCCTGCTTTCCCAAAACAATCTTGTTTATCTCATCCCTTTGTTTGCTATATGTTATAGCATCCAGGCAAAGTAAGACAGTGCCAGACTAGAAACCACTGGGCTTCTCCCAGACAATGATAGACTACTGAGGGAATGCTAAGGCAGACCCTTCATAAAGAGGCACTGGAATCACTGACTGGCAACTTGGGCTCCATGATTCTCTGGTGGCCAGGCTAGACACTCTATGGACTGCACAGCAGTTGAGCAAAACTCAGCTTCTGTGCCCTATTCTCAAAATGGACAATTTGAACAGGCTAAGAATTTTCCAAAAGTTTAATTGTTGGTACTTTATGTTTAAGAGTTCACTCTTCAGTTTTTCTATTATGCTTATATGGTACTATAAGCTACAAAGAGAAACCAGGATGCAAATTCCAGACTTTGCTTGTAAATATCCACAGCTAAATGCCAAAGCTCATTGTTTACCATTTCTGGATTCCATTGAACATCAGAATTCACTTCAACCAAGTCTTCTACCTTTATATAACAAGGATCACCTTTCTTTGAGTTTCCAATGCAAATTAATTATTAATTTAAATTAATTATTTCCTCCCAAGGCTTCATTATAAGTGATTTTAACATCCATATTTTTATCAACATTCTATCCATAATGGATTATGTTTTCGCTAAGATGGTAGAAACTTTGTCTTTGTCTGAGAATGCCCCAGAAATGCTATTAAGATCAGAGTCTCAACAGACAGTCTCTTCAAAGCAATCTAAGTATTTTCTATAAGACCCTTGAAATTCATCTAAACTCTATTCATTAACTGATTCCATGCCACTTCCATGTTTCAGGCATATTTTACAGCAGCACCCATTTTCTGGTACCAATAGGTGTCATAGTTTGCCTGACTGATATGCCAAATACCAGACATTGGTTGGCTTAAAAGCAGGAATTTATTGGTTCAAAGGTTCAGAGGCCAGAAATCCAACATCAAGGAATCAGCAAGACCAGAAACCAGGTTCTGCAGACCTATGTACAAGACCTGCATTTCCTCTTCTTCTCAACAAACACTTTTTATTTACAGCCCTAATTAATCCACAGATTAGGATAAGATGTCTGTGTCTTCTGTCCAAGTTTCCTTTTTGATATCCTTGGTAGATTTAATTGGTAATGAGTACACACTGTAAAGGTAACCAGGCAATGCCTGCTTTAGAGAAAAGGAAGGGGTGACAAACAGAGTAGTCCTGTGCATCAAGACTCAGGGGTCCTTTTCAGCCTGCCTTCTCTGTCATTCAGAGGCAGGGGAGGGGGAAAGTCATGCAAACAAGGCCTCTCTCCTGTTCATGGAAATCAGATCATCTTTTCCTCTGCAGCTGTTGGAAAAGAGCCTACCTGTGCCTCTGTCCTTCCTAAGGGACAACATGGGGACCATGCTTATATGGGCTTCCCTCTTCATCACTATCAAAGGTAACCTCCCTCTTTTAGCAGCTTCAGCTCTGACTAACTGGGATTGTTCTAACTTTCTTTAAGTGTGTGCAGGTTTCTTGTGTTTAGCTTCAGAAGTCCAGGGGAGATGTGAGACAGACCAGAGATTCTCTGAGCCTCCCCTGCAAAGCCTCTGATTCACATTCACTGATTATGCAATGGACTGGGTATGCAAGATTCTAGGGCAGGGCTGGAGGTGTGGCAACAGTAATTAAGTCAACAGGAATTTCTCAGTGGTACTCTCCATTAGTTCAAGGAGGATTCACAATCACCAGGGACAACCCTATGAGCACAGCATCTCTTAAAATCACCAACCTGAAAGTAGAGGATACAGCCATGTATTACTGTGTAAGTGATACAGTGATGGGAATTCAGGGTGAGCCCAGAAAGGAACCTCCTCTGCAGGGCACAGGATGGGCTTGGGCTGCAGGGGGTGCTCATGGGTCAAGTCCAGGGTAGGTGCAGAGGGGACTGAGTTTCCTCTTAGACCCTGGGGTTTCCTGTTCCTGCCAAGCAAATTATTCCTCAGGACCCCTTATGTTTCCTTCCCATGTAACTCCTTGATTTCTCTCATCTTAAAATGGTTAATGTTGATTGGGCACTCAATCCAGATTTGAATCCTAAATTTTATATATTGGTACTATCAATATCCTTCAGTAGATTTTTGGTGATTAAGAAATCAAGTAATTTCACTACAAACTATAATGTGGTGAGGAAAAAAGTTTTTTTCTTTATTATCTCAGTTATGCCTAATAAAGTGATTTTTTTCAACAGGCTAACTAGTGTACACTGGGGCAGTATGTTTCATTCTTGTTTTTTTATCTGCCTTTCATGGATCTGAAAGATGATTTTAATGGCTTGCATCCTCCTCTTCTGTTTGGGGTTCTAATTCTCAGTTTCTCCACCATTCATTCTTTGGTCATACCCAGGGCAGGACATATCATCCATGATCCTTTAATCTTCCTCATTTTCCATGCAATGAAACATGTAGCTTTACTTCATCTCCTTCATATCTCATGGATCATGTGTCTCTATTTTGTCACTCCCCCAGCTCAGTTTGGGTGGGTGACGCCATTCCATAGGATATCTTCACCCACCTACAAACTATCTTCCCTCTGTCCCCTTTATTGTGGCCCTTCAGATATGATCTCCCCAACCACACACCTCCTTCTGATCACAGCAGAACATCTCCTGCTGCTCACCCTGCCACTACATACACACTACAGAAGACCCTTAGTGCTCTGAAAATGAGATTAGACTCCAATGTTGTTGCAAAATCTCAGAACACCACCTGGCACACTGAAGGTGTGGATGAGTCCTGGGAATCCTTGACTAATTTTAAGTCAATATTTTTAGAACATTATGCAGTGTCTTTAAAGTGGACAAGTGAATAATTTCTATAGTTTGTATTTTTAAAATGTGCATCATATTTCCATCTTGAAAATAAACTTTCTAACATTGTATAACTGATCTTATCACTTTTATCTTAGTATAAATGTGATAATAAAATATAAAACATTCAGTGAAATTACATTTTACATTCATATTCTGTATGACAAGCTTGCATATATATTCTGCTGAAAAAATATTTTGAAATATATTTGTAACTTGAAGATGGAATAGACAGTCAAACAGATACAAGAGCATAATTTTGGAACACTATCTCACATTATAAACACAAGTGATTTCAAATGAATCCAGTAAATAGAAAATTCATTGTCTCTCTGTGTGTGTCTGTGTTGTGTGTGTGGATATGAATGTGATCGAGACCTGCCTTTGTCTGCACATGATTAGATTCACCATTGAGTCTGAGCTGAGACACAGTGAAGGAAGATGGTGTGAGCCCAGACTCAAATTTCCCTGCAGAGTGGCCTCCAGGGAGAGTCAGGACCCAGCAGCTCCAGGGTCATGTGCAGACAAAGGCATGGGAGGGCATCTTTAGTCATCTGGAGATTCCTCTAAGGGTCTTTGTTTCCCCACATAGCAGTGAAGAAAGTAGGAGCTGAGGGCCTGGTACAGGAGACAGTCCAGACTTTGGAGCCAAGGGGCCAAGAACAGGGGTGGTGGAAGTCAGAAACACTCAGCCCAGGGACCAGGACCAGGGCCAGGGTCAAGGCTAGGGAGGATCAGGGCCAGCAAGTCCAGGGGCCAGAACCAGGGGAAAATGCTGGAGGCAATAGGAGAAAATAGCTTAGGGGACAGGAACATAGGCATGTGCACAGTAATATAAAGGAAATTCTTTCATCATCTGGGGTTTCTTCTAATGAATTTCCTGTTCATCTTATGGGAAGGATTAGGTAAACCTGGTCTTGATTATGCTACATGGCTTAAGATAGAGATTCAGTGAAATTTCATTAATGTACTTAAATTTGGGTAATTTTTTTGCTAAATAAAAGCTATAAAATTATTTGAAACAGTCTAAACAGAATTTCATCCATGTAAATATCCATAATTAAATGTTAACCTCACAATCAATGCACCAAACAGGGACATGTGGAAATATGTCACCCATGATAAATGCACTTTAACCTTCATTGCAGTGTTTCTCACAGTGACAAAACTCAATCCACATGTGGATTCCATTTTTCTGCCTGCACCTCCCCTCACAGCATCCTCTGCCCATGGACTTTCTGAAAGCCTCATACACCAGGCCTAGCATTGGAACAGGCCCTATGACATTCTCCTTAATCTTCAAAGCGGGCTGTAATCACTGGTGACCTTAGCATCCAGGCCAATTGCTTCTCACCTCACATTCAGCCTCACCCACTTAGAACCAGGCTAGAGATGAATGTCTTACCATATTTATTGTTTAAATTTTAACTAATAATATTGAGTAGCAGGATTGCAATATACTGCTTTGAAGTTCTGTTCATGATATAAGGTAGAAAGTTGTATTCAGAGATGGGTGGATCAAAACCAGTCGATGTTAAGGTGAGGAGCCTGATGGTTGGTGGGGCTGACCTGCCCCAGTAGCACAGGTGTGACATATCAGGGACAGGACCAGGGCAAGTGGTGGTTGGGCAGACATGGTGGTCAGAGGGGAGGCACACACTGGGCCTTTCTGGCTCCCACAGGGGTTTATACCACTAACGAAGTAATGAAATTATACAACTCTGACACCTTACTGCAATTTCAGATATAAAATTACAACTGAGAAATGACATCAATAAAGTAGATAACATGGTACCCAATGCCCTTTCTTCCACTGATTCTTGGAAAATCAAACAGAATCTGTTATAACCAACATTGCCTGGAAATGTATACATATTTTATATTGTATTCATATTATATATTCCATATATATGAAATATATATGTACATAAACACATTCACAAATACATCTATACAATCTCTGGGAGTAGGGGAAGATGACCATAATCCCAGAGCCATTCTGGGATTCTCTGACCACACATAACCCCACATTCAACACATTTCCTGCCTGAAAGCAAAGAAAACTGGGTTCAGTGAGGGGCATCCTACGGATTGGTTTGTGTTCTCTGAGGGCTCAGCCAGCAGCCTACTCCCAGGGTGCCTCTAAGACAAGAACCTTCCTTCACCCCCTTTCATTTTATATGAAGAGATACCTCCCAAATGCAAATCACCACATGGGTGAGCAGATGAGACCACAGTAAACATTTCCTTAAATTCAAGTTCCTCCTCAGTCTGGATATTTCCTGGGCTTCATGGACCTCATCCATAAGAACATGAAACACTTGTGGGTCTTCCTCTTTCTGGTGGAAGCTCCCAGATGTGAGTGTCTCAGGGACATGAAGGTAATGGGGATGGTGCATCTGAACATGACTTACTGTGATTTTTCCTTGTCCTCAGATGTCCTGTCCCAGGTGCAGCTGCAGGAGTCAGGACCTGACCTGGTGAAGCACTCACAGACCCTTTTCTTCACCTGCTCTGTCTCAGTCTTCTCTTTAACCAGCAATACTGTGAGCTGGACCTGCCAGGCTCCAGGAAAGGGACTGGAGTGGGTCGGTACAATATGGGGTGGTGGAAGCACAAACCATAACCCAACTCATCAGTCTCAACTTGGCATCACCAAGGACACTTCCAAGAATGAAGTTTATTTAAAACTGAGCAGCTTGTGAGTTGAGGACATGGCCATGTATTATTGTGCGAGATACACAGTGAGAGGAAGTCAGAGTGAGCCCAGACTAAAACACCTGCAGGGCTCAAAGGGGGCTGGGCTGTAGTGGAGTCTTATGATGAGCAGGTGGCACATATGGGACAGCCTTATGGACAGGTGCAGAGAGGGGCTGATGTGGAGTGCCCTGGCTTTGACTTGGGCTCCCTCTTCATGCCTCACAACATGTAACCCCCAGAGAACAGCCATTGCATCTTTTCTGAACAGTGCTATGATGTATCCAATATTCAAACTCAGAATGTTTTTTTTTTTTGGTTGCAAAATATATATTTAAATATATACATACACATATATTATATAAAATGTTATGCAAATTCTGGGGATCTGTCCCTCTCTTATGAAAGTTCCCAAAAATGTCAAACAAACCTGCATCATTTGTCTCTGTGAAGTTATTTGTTTCAACTTAACTCACATATCTGAATGCCTAGGCAAACC
>JAKSZT010054555.1:194938-236753 GCA_026826555.1 Tolypeutes matacus
CATGAACCTGATGACCTTTAACAGAAACCCCTGAGATCTGAGGCCTCTGCATGTGTAAAAGAAGGAGACACAGGCTCTGATGGAGGCAGTGTGAGAGCAGCCCCAAGTCTGCCCCTCAGGGAACCCAGAAGTGGGCTGGGAAGAAAGGCCTGGCCTCAGGACCCAAAGCACATGCCTTCCCAGGGCAGGCCAGGAGGAGGCAGTGGAAGGGCTCCTGTCATGGACTGGGGCTTACACTCTCTGCTCACTGCCTCCCCATCTTCAAGGTGCTGGGTCCCTTCCTGACTCTGAAAATTAAAGGCTGTATTTTTTTAGAAAATTTTTGAATATGGGTAGAGCATAGAGTGCCACTAAGGAAGAGGGAAGACAACAGGATTTTCTCTCAGCCACAGTTTTGTGTCCTGACCCCCAGTGCATTTCCTCCTCTGACTCAGAAGAGATGTGAGGAGATGACTTAGCACACTGATCAATGGGATTCAAATAGAATGAAGAGAATTTAGACAAGTTAAAACTGTGAAGGGATGAAAATATTCTAATATTGACTCTGGTGTTGGTGGCACATATCTGAGAATAAAATAAAACCCATTGAATTTTGTGATTTAAATGCATTAATTTATGGTATATGATTTATAAGTGAGCAAACCTATTTAAAAAAATCTTACCAAAAGAGAAAGGAAGGCGTGAGAGGCAGGAAGTAGAGGTTGACCAAATTTGGGGGAGTTCTTTTTCTGGTTTGTAGTGATAGTTATGTGTATGTAAATATATGCAAATATTTATTGAATTGTACACATTAATATATGAAAATATTGTATGTTAATTACAATTTAACAAGAACTAACCAATTATCTCTGTTTTCTAGTTCATTAACATATTATTTAATAAAGACATAGACCTTTTATAAATCTGGAAAATATTTCCGGGACATCATGGACTTCATCCACAATTAGATGAATCCCCTGTAGTTCTTCCACATTCTGGTGGCACCTCCCAGATTTGGGTGTCTCAGGGATTTAGAAAAGAAAGTAATGGAGATGATGCATCTTGAGCACAGGACTTGCTGTGGTTCTCCTTGTCCTCAGCTGTCCTGTCTCATGTGTCCTGTCTCCATCTGCCTCCACCCCACCCACCATTTCTGACTGGGAAATAGCTTTATCTTTGGTGTTTCTTGTGTTTACAGAATGCAAGTTCCTGTTTCTGGTTGTGAGGGTCAAGGTGCACTTCCTAGATCCAGTATTCTAGTATCCTTCTAGAATACTGGCATCACCTGTGAGGTAACTGGCTCCTTGCCTATTGTACTTTCTGTATTCCAGCTTCCTGGGATGAGGCTGGGGTATGTGGGCAGTATCAACAGGGCTGAGAACATCATCCACAGAACATCTACTTGGTCTCATAACAGCTTCACCAGGGACTCTGCAGAGTCAGGTGCATTTACAGCTGAGCCTCTGAGTTCTGAGGACACAGGTGTGCATATTGCTGGGCTAGGAAATGCTAGGGGCCCCAGGATAGGGTAGCAGACAATTTTCCCCCTGCTGCAAAGCACAGTACAGGTGAGCCAAGTGGATACTTCTGCCCACAGATTTCAGGGAACAGACCCTGCAGGGGGAAGGTGAGGTGGTTACTATTTGAGAATCTAAGTTTCCTCCTTCCAAGTAGAGACTTCCTCAGAAACTTGGACTTTTCTTACTGTCTTGTTTTCCTCATTTTCTCAGACCCACAGAAATATGGTAAATTAGTTTTTCCCATGGACCTGTACGTTTCAAAGGAAACTGAAGCAGAGGAAGCTCTGGCCTGGAACTGTGCAGAATGACATGAGCAGCCAGCTCCAGGCTCCTCACACCAGATGATTTCAGCACCTCCTGCTACTCCACCACATTCCTCTCTTCAGAGTGGCTGAGGTGAGTCTATGAGGGATGGCCAATAAAAAGGTCATGTAAAAATTATACTTTACTTATACCTATCTCCTCTCAGTTCCTGGTTATTCAATCCACTTCTCTAAATTTCATTTATTAATATATTCACTCATTTAACATGTATTTATTTATTTCCTTCTTTAAGACATGGACATTTCTTCATAATTAGAGAAAAAAAAATGCTCTTCACAGGAATTAATTCTTGCAAACAGGGGAAAGACACAATATAAAGTCATAAAATTTATATTTGTTTCTTCAAAACCTTGCTCTCTAACCTGTGCTCAATAAACAAAGTTCCCTAGAAAGTCACAATAGTCCCAGAAAGAGATAGAGAACATCTATAGACTCTTCCACCTTTATACAAAAATGTGCCTCCCTCATGAAAACCACACTCTGGGTTCCTGGGAGACAATTCTGCCCCTCAACTTCTCAGAGTCAGGTTTCTCATCTTTCTGGATAGAATTCTTTGAGATTCATGGGATTTATCAAATACAACATGAAATCCTTCTGTTCCTTCCTCATCTTGGTGGCAAAAATCAGACAAAGCATGTCTTTATGGATGTTCTCATATTGGTGAGTGTTTATGCAGATATGTGTGTGTATGTCTGAGGGTGCATACATGTGTGTGTGCATGCACCTGATTTTGTGCTTGTTAGTGTGTGTGGTTGTATTATTGGAGGAGTAGGTGTGTGTGATATGTGGATGCAAGTCTGTGTGTGCGGTGCATATATGTACATGTGTGTCTGTGTGGATAAGTAAGTATATTATGGATATAGTAGATGTGTGAATGTGTGTTGGTAGTGTGTGCATATGTGTCCATGTATGTACATGTGCGTATGTGCATGTTATTGGCATATGAGATGTGTGAATTGGATTTCACCTCCATGGTTCTGTATGTGCAAGTGTTATTGATGTGGCCTTCAAATAAAAGAACACAAATGAGGTAAGAGGCCCCCTGAAAGTCCTTGAAAAATCTCTGGATTCACTGTGCCTGGGTTTGTGTCGATGCATCTTGCAGGCTCCAGGAAAGGGATCCTGGTGATTTAATGAAATCCCGTGTTTCATCACCCTGCAGAGTAGGTGGATTTTCTAAAGACAATTCACATGTTAGGAGATAGTGTCCATCTTATACCCATTAGACTGATGGCTATTAAAACAACAAAGGACTACAAGTGTTGGAGAGGATGTGGAGGGATGGCAACCCTCACCCACTGTTGGTGGTAATGCACAATGGTCCAGTCATTGTGGAAGACAGTTCGTCAGTTCCTCAAAAAACTAGCTATGGAACTGTGATATGATCCAGTTCCCAGAAGAACTGAAACAAGGGTACAAACAGATATATGCACACCAATGTTCACAGTGGCATTGTTCACTATTGCCAAAAGTTAGAATCAACCCAGGTGCCCATCAACAGATGAATGGATAAACAAAATGTGGTACATACATACAATGGAATATTACTCAGCTGTAAGAAGGAATAGAGTGCTAACACATGGGATAACATGGATGAATCTTGAGGACCTTATGTTAAGTGAAGAGAGCCAGGCACTGAAGGACAAATATTACATGACTTCACTGATATTAATTAAAAAAATCAAGTAGACTCAGAGAGCTATTGTCTGGAAAATAAGTTGACAGTGTGTAGAAAAGGAGAAGAAGTTTGTGAGCCTATGCCCATATGGGCATAATCTATGATAAGGTGGAAATGTGTAATTGGGCATTGAAAGTATATGACAGGAGGGTAGTGATACTTTTGGGCTGGGTGGTGCAGGTTTGAAAGGTGGGAAGAGTGGGGAGGGTGGGTTGGATTGTCTATGGAATTTGGGGGAGGGTTGGGAGAGGGACCAGATGAACACTGGTGATTGGCAGATATTTGGTTAAAAGTACAAAGTTGGGAAGACTCTTATGGAAATATGACAAGGAAGGGTTACTGGTTTAGGATGTAGGATGGGGAGTATTTGGGACAGGTCACACCTAGGGCAGCCTTCTAGGGAGTGTGCAAGTGATCATTTTGTCATAATGTGTTGTATCAGTGGGTCGCAACCCACAATATGAGTGGGAAGGAGCTTGACTCTCATCCTGGAGAGGATTGATATGTTCTCAAACAGAAGGATGGGAGTATCTCAAGAGCATGGGTGGTCCCTAATAGGGGAGGACAAACCAGTGTGTCACAACCTCAGTGTTGTTGCATGTAACTACAAATCTTGTCATCCAAGGAATGAAGCTGGGTTGTCACCATGGGCCCTGAGAGGAGAGAATAGGAGGAATAGAATAGATGGAACAGGGAGTATTTAGTGGGCAATGGAAGTATCCTACATGATCTTGCAATGATGGACACAGTCCATGTTAAATATCATCAAAATTTATAAAAGTGTATGGTCTAAAATGTAAGCCAAAATGTAAACTATTGACCATAGTTAGTAGCTATGTTTCACTATTTGTTTATCAGTTTTAACAAATGTAGCATCCACATATACAAAGGTATTAATATGGGAAAGGGGAAAATGGGGAGGTTGTTGGGTATATGGGAATCCCTTGTATTCTGTATGTGACTTTACTGTAACCTAAAACCTCTTTGAAAAAAAATGAAAAGAATTAAGACACTGGAGAATAAATGGAAGAAAATATCACTGTACATATAGGAAAACAGATATTACAGTGATGAAAGGTAAAATGTTAAAAAAAAATAAAATATTTGCCATTATTTTTTAATATCCAAGTTTTAAATTTTAATTTAATTTTAGTTTTCTTTAAATTTTTATGTATTTTATTTCTTATGTTTAAACCTACCATTATTATTTCATTTTCCTATTAGTTGTATTTGGCTATTTTATTGGCTTCATTTTTGAAGAAGCTTTAGATCACAGAAGGGTTACAACTGGAGCAGGGAAGGATCACTGGAGTGGGGTGTCAGTGATGGGAGATACATGGGAGGGTAAGTTCACCTGGGCATACATATAAGGTATATAAATGTGTTCAAATGTTCATGGGGCGTTGTCAAAATGGGCGGAGATTCACACAATAACTGAGAGTATATTCAATTCTCATCATGGAGAGCTCTCACATGTTCTCTAATGGAACAGCAACTCTCCCCCAAGTGCAGGGACAGTGACTGGTGAAGGAAGATGGTCCATTGTTGGGGTCTTGATATTGATGACTTTGCTTGTGAGCCTTTGCTCTTGAAATTGAAACTTAGTCTATTGTTGTGGGGTGCCTAAAAGTTATCTCCTGGTAGCCTCTTTGTTGCTCAAATGTGGCCTCTCTCTAAGCAAAACTCAGTATATAAATGCAATGCCTTCTACCCAGCATGGGGCATGACTCCTGGTGATGAGCCTTCCTGGCACCGAAGGATTACTACCAAGCACCAACTAGCAATGCAAGGGAAAAAGACCTCAAATAAAAGGGGGAAACTGTAAAGATAAATTAGTTTATATGTCTAAGAGACTTCAAAGTGGGTCGGGTGGTCATCCCAGAGGTAATGCTTATGCACATCTCAGCAGGATCTCATATACTGCCAAAGTGGATTCTACCTCAAATAGTGGGGCTCCTGAGGTCTCTGGAGACACCAAGTTCCTGTGGTCAGGGCAGATACCTCCAGAGTTTGGGACCTTGCTCTGGAGTTTATACTCCTGAGAGTGACAGAGCTGGACTCAGTTATGGCTTCCCTACACATGGCTCATCTATCCCTTCTATTTGAACCTGTACTTGGTGCTGGAGTTGGTAGGTGTACATCCAAGAGACTTGAATCTTTGGGCTGTCCATGTGCCTGCTTGTCCCTGGACTCAACAGAGTTCAACACCTACTCTCCAGTTCATTGGACTCACCCAGGACAACTAAAAATGAGGTGAGGATTGACAACCACCATATCAAGGAAATGAGAAAGTCTACAACTGCAAGCAAGTGAGTCCCTTCCATCTGCTGTATGAGATTGAAACTTCATCTCAATTAGAGTTGGAGTCAACAACACCATCCCAGAATCCTCAGGATTGGAGAATGTACTATGTACTAGAGTGGACCTAATGATATTCTACTATAGACTTGTGGTTCTAGCAGTGGAAGAAATTACAGCATTGATATGGAGGCAGTGGCCTCTGGACGCTATGGGGGTAGGGACAGTAAAAGACTGGTATACTGTAGGGGCTTTTTCAGGACTTGGGATTCATCCTGAATGGAATTGTGATGACAGATATAGGCTGTTATATATCTTCCCACAGCCTGCACAACTGTGTGAGAGAGAGTGCAAACTACAATGTGAACTATGGTCCATGCTCAATGGCAAAGCCCCAGGATACACTTATCAATTACATTAAAAATGCCACACTAATGAAGGATGCTGTTTATGTGGGAGGGTGTGGAAGGTGTGGGGAGTGGGACATATTGGAATCCCTAAATTTTTTGTGTAACATTTATGTAATCTAAGCATCTTTAAAAAAATAAAATTATAATAAAAAAGAGACGTTATCAACAGCTTATTGTACCTCTAAAGAGCATTCTGAAGCCAAGGGCCCAGCCAAGTAACACTGGGCAGAAAGGCTGCAAGGGAAATGCCCTGTGAGCCCAACTGCAACCCCCCTGAAAGGTGAGGTTTGAATTCAGGGAACTCTCAAGACCCACTTAGTATAGAGCAAAGCTCTGGATAGTTGCAGGCATGCTAGGAGGGGCTTCATCTCAGTTTCAGAGTTTAACTTTTTTATTTAAGAGTCTAAAATAATTTGTCTTTGACTGTTGATGTATCTAATTATAATCTACTTTATAGGAGCTCAAAAGACAATGTGAGTGACACTTAGAAGGGGATACTATTTCTTATAGATATGTTAATAGTGAGAAGGTAGAGGACAGGGAAAACTGGTAATAAATTGGGTCAAAAATTTTTGGAAACACACTGATCACCTGATAATTGTTGGATTTCTCTAAAGAGGGAAGCTTCATTTTCACAACTGATTTAAGAATGAACATCCATTTTCTGTGAACATATAGACTCAACTGTCTATATGTTCACATTCCATTCTTAGTTCATATTCACTACATTTTACAACACAGATAAAATTTAGCCATGAGATGCCCCTTCTCCATCTCTTCAACATGAACCCCATCAACACTTTGTCTTTCTCACCCTGATCATCAAGCTGATTTCCTCCAGGGTGTCATGTCCAGTAACCTTCAAATGTATCTCACTTAAATATTTCCTCCTTTGTCTATTACAAATTAATCATTTCCTTTGGTCCTTCACACTAGCATTGAAAAACATATAATGATGATAAGCCTCAGCTTTGTTAATAATGTACACGAAAGCCAAAAGCTCATTTTTCTTTCCTTGTTTTGAGCACACCCTAGCAACTCTTCCTCACCCACAGAAACATATGGAGTCTCACAACTTAGATGACTTAATACATTACAAACATATTGTCTCAAATCAAATATCTAGTTCAGGAGGCTATAAACCTGAGGTCTGTAGGGGAGAATCCTTCCTGTCCTCCTCCTAACTATGGGGTTTTACCCAAAATACTTGGGCTTTAATTCTGAATTCAGTCATCACAGGTATCCTTCTTGAGCCCGTCTTTCTGTGTCCACATCTTCCCTTCTATAAGTACACCAGTCATGATGGGAGAGGGCCCAATCTAATCCAGTTTGGCCTCATATTAATTAATATCTTCAAAGAACCCATTTTCAAATAAGGTCACATACACAGGACCAGGGATAGGACTTGAACATGTGTTTTGGGAGATAGAATTCAGCCCATAACACAATCCAACATATTGGAGAGCTGAGGACCTTCCACTGACTGTGTTTGTAGCTCAGACTAGGTTTATGTTCCTTAAAGTTCTTCCTAAGGAGAGAATCCTGAAGTTCAGTTTCAGGAGCTTGTTAGAAGTGATTATCAACTACACAGAAATGTCTACTTTCTGCTAAAAATAAACTTCAGAAATTTACTTGAACAATTTTTAGTCTATGTTAATTTTTAAATCTACATTGTATGATAGCTCTTTCAGAAGAAGAAATATTCACAAAAGTTAAGTGAGTCAAAAAATGTCATTGAGGATTTTGCACATATTGGATTGGGTGCAGTTTTTCTGAATTTAATTTGTTTTTACATTTAGCCACTGCCCCAACACTTTATTATATCCAATAAAAATCAGCTAACAGAGGAGATAAATGGATCAGGATATTTATTGAGGCTATTAGAGGTCCCTGTATTTGTGTTGAGTATTTCATACATAAGTATATCCATGAGAATTAGAGGCACATTGACTATATTCCCATAGGATTTTTTGTTCCTTGGCTGCTTCTAATTCACTTATCAGCAACTTCAGCAAATACCATTGCCTGATAAAAGAAAACCCTGTAATTAAACAAGGAAGACCCCAGGAAGGGGGATGTATATGAGGGCCCAGCCAACATCTTCCTCTCAGAGAAGACCCAGAGAAAGGAGACTCTCCTGACCCTTTGAACTTTACTTCTAAAAGTACTCCTTCATACAAATTTAGGCCAAGTGTTAAAAGCAAAGCACACATGGAGTTAAATTTAGGAACCTCTTCAACCAGAAAAATACTGTCTGTAAATCATGGGCTTTAGTGGAACACAAACCCCTTTGTGTCATTCATCTTTCTGGTGGCAGCTCCCAGAAGTGAGTGTCTCAGGATTCAGATATGAAGGTGATAAGATGATGTCTCTGAGCACAGGACTCATTGTTGTTCTCCCTTTTCCCAGGTGTTCTTTCCCAGGTGCAGCTGCAAGAGTCAGGCTCAGGACTGGTGATACCATCCCAGATCTTTTCCCTCACTTGCTCTGTCTCTGGACTCTTTATCCTAACAAATGTTTACTTTTAGCATTGGATCCTCCAGCCCTTCGGAAATGGGCTGGAGCAGTTGTCAGCAATATGCTATAATGGTAACATGTATTAAAATCTTTCAAGAACTGATTCTCCTCCTTGAAAGATACATCCAAGGAACTGTTCTCTGTGCAGTTGAGCTCTGAGACTGCTGAAGGTTTGGCCAAGTATTACTGTTCAAGAGACACAGTGAGGGGAAATTAATGTGAGTGCAGACCATCCATAGCAGGGACCAATCCCAGGCTCAGGTTCAAGAGAGATTTGGGAAAGGAAGTGAGTCCTCTGATGAGATAAGTTTTCCTCTTATTGCTTAAAAACATTTATTCGCGAGGGATTCTCCATTATGTCTATTCTAAGTAATGCCATGATGTTTCCAAGTTTCAAACACAGAAAACGTATTTATAATGCTATCACATCTATATAATATTATATTTTGTATTGTATTGTATTATGTTGTATACACACACTCATATACCATATAAGTTAGTTTTCTTCATATTGTTCTGGATTTGACTGCAATTTTGAACCAAATTTCACTCAACTGACACTTTGACACTGTGCAGTGAATTCTCAGGATTTAATACTCTGTACTGACTTGCCCAGGTAAAGTGTAAAATAATAATAATAGTAATAAAAGTGGATTTTATATGTTTGTTTAGTCACCATAAGATATTTCTCTGGAAGGATAATTTTATAAGAATTGAAAATTAAAGACTCAATTTATTTTCTGACAGTGTAAACATGTATATTCCTCCTCTCCCAAGACATTCAGAATTCTTGGTCACCAGACTTACCTTCTCACCAGCATGTGGAGCCCCATGACCTCAGGAGATTAGGAGCAGAAAAAGGAGACAACCTGTTGTGACCTTAGGTACACAACTCAGGTACAACACCTTGTTCTCTCCATCGTGGTTGAGGCTCCTGCAATTATTTAGGTTGTAGATGTTCCAAATACAAAGCAGGTTGATCCTAACAGGGAAGCTAGCCTGATGGAATGAGAAAAACTACCCACTTCTCACTGGAAGCAGATATCTCATAAGGTGATCAAAGCCTCAGCTGTCATCAGGAGCTCTGGGATACTCTCTGATCTGTCACCTCTGGGGCAGGTGCTGAATTGCAGAGAGAACTGAGAAGATAAATGTGGGACATGGCAGGTCTTAAACATTTTTTCTGCACTAACAAGCTGGCCTCTGTCCCAGGAGTGGTGCAATCTCACTTGCCTCACTTGTTTCCTGGAGCTGGACTGATTGAAAGCTGCACCTATGCAGTATGGTTGTGGGGTCTAATAGATTTGAGCTGCAGGATGAGACTGGGGCAGGAGTTGGATGGAGAACAATAAACAGGAGGGGAGGGGCTGTTTGTCATGGTTCAGTCTCCTCCAATCCTGGACTGAAGTTACCTGATGTTCTTTCCATTGATTGAGCTCTGGGAGTCACAGGATGTCCATCAGGTAGATGGTCCCAAAGGTGATATTGCAGGTCTTCTTGGATTGTATTTGGGTATTTAGTAGTATGAATTTCAAAATGTAGTAGACATGAGACTATACTATTACCTTGAGGAGTTTCAATAGAGTTTTCAGAACTCTTAATAGAGTCAGCCCAGTCCTTACTGAGATTCAACTGTGACATTATTATCACTCTCCATTTCAAAGCCTGAGGATCTGAGTTTCAGAACTCGGTGAAATATTGAACAACCACAATTTATAAACATGAGAACTATAAATATGTCTTTTAATTAATAGCCTGTGCCTTATACTTTTCACAGACAGTTGGGATATATTTAATTATTTTAAAGTAATAGCACAAATGGCCACAAGAGCTATGATTTAAAAACAATATACCAGGTGAGGAAGGGGCATCCTGAGAGTGGAAGAGGTGTTTGTGAGTTGAGGACCATTATGACCTCCTTCAAGTGCCAGAGGCCAGGGAAGAAATGGTGGGTGGTGGGTATTTGCATGATCATTACAGGTGAGGAATGACTAGGGAAGTTTCCAGTGAACCATCCAAAGTCATGCAGCTTCCAAGGTCTGAGCTTGGATGTTGAACCAGATCCAAAGTCTATTGGACCTAATACTCTATGTAATGCCCCAACATCCTCTCAACTTCTTCAGAGACTGCTGATAGGAAGAAGAAGGTGGTAACGGCTTCAATGATTGTGTTCCTGATAGAGGAGAGAGAAGGGGAAGAGAAATGTTTGCCTCTAAAGATGGGGTTCCAATGATACAGAAAGTAATTTTGTACCATCACCACACACACTCTCTCTCTCTCTCTGTGGACTTGCAGCTTCTCTGGGAAGCAGGCCCTGGGCCATGATTGTATTTTACAAGAAGGTACTTGATTTCTAGTTTCTCAGCTCTACATATAGAAGGATATTTCATTGCAAGGTAGATCAAAACCAGAGTGTTACCCGTATATTATTAAGATGATTTGGATGGTGATATCAGTAAATTTTGTTCAGATGACATTTAGATAGGACTTTGGACTTGATGTTAAAATGGGTTGAGAATTTTGAGGATGTTGAGGTGAGGTGAATTAAGATTGCATGTGGTATCTACATGAATATTTTATGGCCAGAAGTTAGACTGATAGTTGAATAATATCCCCCAATAAATATCCGGGTTCTAACACCTGGAACCTCTGAACTGTGAGTGGTCCCCTTAGCCCTAGCTGTGCATTCTTCTTCTGCAACCTATTGAGATAAACACTTGATTCATTGAAACTGACAAATTGCTCACTCTTTTTTTTTCACCAGTAAATATTTGACATGCAATCTATCAACCAATTTTGCTTGCAATGATGAGACTACAGCATGAGCCCTCCAAGCCAGTAAAAATCATGAGATTCTGTAACCAAATTCATGTCTGGTAATTGCATTGCTTTAAAATTCCTCCTTACCCAACAAGGAGGCAGATGTGCTATTGTTAATACCTCTTACCATAATTGGGTTAATACCTCAGGGGAAATGGAACAGGAGGTAATTAAAATTCAATGGCAAACTCACCTGAAGTAAGGTGTAAGTCAAATTCTATGTGGGACTTCTCTAGTTATCCCTCAAGGGTGTGGAAGTCTGGATGCAACCGTTACTTAAGACAGGTCTGATCACACTACTTGGAGTAATGTATGCTTAAGTGAAGGGCTTTTAGTGTGTAGGAATTGCTGGTGTTCCCAAATCTTTGCTGACAATATTGTTGAAAGCCATGGTCTAACAGGCCTGAACTGTATCCACCTTCTTGTCTGAGGTGGTAGGAGGACTTATGTTGTAGAAAATAATTCAGTAGAGTAGGCTGGACCTGGTAGAGAGACCAAGAAGTAGAACATGAATAAGCCTATTAGGTGTTGCTTGTGTCACTAGTGTCTGAGGGAGGCTTCTGTTTGTAAGTGTTAAGAATCTCTCTTCCCTCAGAGACCAGAAGATGTCCATGTATTTGACAGAATTTGTTGATCTTTTTATTTTATGGGGATTGTTATTGTCCATTCTCCCCGTAAGTGATGAGTGAGTGTGGCTAGGTCTTTCAATGAACTTCTTCAGAGTCACCTGGTAGTCAGTTGACAGTTATAAAGTGTCAGAATCAAGTATCATCAAGCATTTTTTTAGTTTATTGAAGATCATTTGTGAAGGTCTTAGCAGTAGGAGCTAGATTATTAAAATTTGTTTTATTACTTGTCCTCATGTGTGTGTGTGTGTGTGTGTGTATAATACATAATTAGACAATGGTAGGAATCAGAGCTTAGATGGCCATAATTTGTGCACTAATTTTGGTATAATTGATGGTTAACTGCCAAGCTTTAAGAATGGGATGAATAGGGCTATTCTCTGGGAAGATGTTAGGTATAATGATTCCTTCTTTGAGGAGATGATCTTGGATTACAGGCCAGAGTCCCACAGGACCTTGTTTCATGCAATTTTGCAGTTTTATTGCCTTGATTGGCAGGGGCAGATCCATCTGACATGGAGGCAAGAATTTCTTCTTACTGCAGGTGATGAGATTAAAGCACCACTAGGGGTAGCTGTTCAATAAGACTTGTTTCAATTGTCACAATTCCTAAGTGGCTGTGGACTGGATGTTTGATATGCAGGAGAAGGAGGCCAAGCTCTCCAGTGCAGTGACCAAGTGCTCCACTGTAGTGTGGCAGTCTTGATGTCATAAGCAAGGATCTGTGACTCTGATGTGAGTCCTACTGATGTCCTGCCAATGGCTCCACCTCATGGACATTTTGAGTCTTGCCAAAAGTTTGACCATTTCTCCCCATTAAATTGACAGGTTGGAAATCCATGTAAAAATATTTTCCACTGTTTAATCTCAAATTGAGGCCTCCTCTGGTTGGAAGATAAACTCTGGGTGCCTTTTGATTGAATGCTCAAAGAAATGTTATACCTAAGGCATCATCTCAATCTCTCTGAGTAACAGTTGGGCCTCATTAATTGTCTGATAGTGCACATCTACTTTGGCAGTTTTATCCACTATGGAGAGTGTGTCTTTATTTTCTTCTTTATGTTATAAATATTTAAGTCAATAGAGGAGGGCTTCCTAGTACTTAGTGATACTAGTCAATAGTTTCATTTTTTAAAATGAGAGTGCCGACTCCAATACAAACTTACAGTCTCACATCAATCTGCCTCTTCCTTCATGTCCCCTTCAGCAAAAATCAATAAAATTGTTTTAAATATCTAATCAAATATAAATGTCAGTCTTTCCAATTTGGGCTTTCACATTGGGATCCTGCATGCTGTTTTTTATGGTGATGGGAAATATTTGTGCTTCCTATAGACTGGACTCAAAGGAAACTGTTTCTCTCTCTCTAGGGAATCCCAGTTGACCTCATGGGACTCTGGGTTTGTTTTTACTAGCATGCTTCTAGTGACACCATTAGTCATTGTTCCAGATGTCAAGAGTCCAACATCAGGTATTTGTCATTCTGATATGCAGCAGCCTTGGGTAGGGCCCATGAACATTTCATTTGAGTCTTACATTTCTCAAGCAACTTGCGAACATACTCTGTTGTCTTAGGGGCTGCTAGTACAATATGCTCAGGCACCATTTTTTTTGCACAATAGTTTCTTAGCTACCTCTCACCAGACATTTAGAGCTTCTCTAACCCATATGGCCTGGAAAGAAAGGCAACAACATGGAGGCAGTAGCAAAATAATCATTGTAGTCCTTTGCAGCCCCATTGCTTGTGGGGTGCTATTATGCTTCCAGTGGAGGGAGTGTCCCCTCAAGCTAGTAGTGTAAGACCCATTCACAAGGGCCACAGACTCAGTGGTTGGAGTCTCCCAGAGCATTATCTCAACTACTGGAGACCAGGTACTGAGAGGTCTATCACACTCCCTTAGTCCCACATGCTTTCAGTCCCATCCACCTCTCTCATGAGTCACAGCTCCTGAAAAGAGGTTCCTATCTCCTGTGTTGCAGGCTTCTACTGCAGGGCTATGAGAAGCCCTTTCCTATGGAAACATTGTTGCCCAGTGATGCAGTGTCAGTGTCAACCAATAATAGATTTTCCCTTTTGGGGGAGTACTCACAACCACAGAGCCTGCCCTCTTGCCATACAAGGGATGGGATTTAGCAGATCCTGAGGAAAAATAGATCTCTAGTACTACCAATTTGGGGTGGGAAGTCTAGGCATCTCCACACAGAGGAAACAGGCAGCAGCACAACATAAAATGGATATAGGTTGGGAAGCCATGGAAATTTCCCAGAGCTAGCTCTGTTAGAGGTCTAGTTAGTAAGCTAACAGCAGCCAAAAGCCATTATGTCTCATTTCCCATGGTCATGAGCAACACACCATACTCTTTGAGATATTTGTTTCAAATTGCTTAAGTTGGATCTTAAATTTGGGTTCAAGTGGATTCCAGTGCAGCACAATGGAAAACAGTTCATAATGCATGGGAATTGATAGGTTACTACTAAAAGGTCCCAGAGAGAGAGGAGAATCACGAGTTACTGCCAGGAAATGCAATCATCTCAAGTGGCTCATCCAGCAAGTTGGAGCACAAAAGCAGAGAATTATGGAACAAATGGCTTGTACTTTTATTGGGACACAGGGGTATATATTACTAGATTTTCCATGGGATTCAAGGTTTGATTAATTTACAGAAAATGCATGAAAAGTTATTGGGGGGTTAGGCATTTTTTAAAATATATATTTTTTATTTTATTAAAAATACTTAGTTTATACCAATGTCACATAAAAAATATAGGGGATTCACATAGGCCCCAATCTCTACACCTCTCATATTTTCCCACTCTAACAACTTCCTTCATTAGTGAGGTACATTCATTGCAATTGATGAACACATTTTGGAGAATTGCCACTAAGCATGGATTAAAGTTTACATTGCAGTTTATACTCTCACCCACCCAATTCTGTATGTTATAGCAAGATTTATAATGGCCAGTATCTATTGTTGCAATATCATTCAGGACAATTCCCAAGTCCCAAAAATGCCCCTGTATTATACCTGTTTTATTTTCCCCACCCTCAGATCCTCCAGTGTCCACTGCCTCCACATCAAAGATATAATTTCTTCTATTGCTAGATTCATCATAAGTCTATAGTAGAATAGCAGTAAGTCTACTTTCATCCATAGTTCATCACCCAATCCTGAGGTTTCTGGGACAGTGATGTCCACTCCACCTTCAATTGAGTGGGGGCTGTAATCCAATAGGGCCAATGGATGGGACTTTCTTTATTGCAGTTGTAGACTCTCTCAGTTCCTTGGTATGGTAGTTGTCCATCATCACCTCCATGTTAGTTTCCTGGGTAAATCCAATGAACTGGAGAGTAGATGTTGCAACTCTAATGAAATTCAGGGCCCAGCTGGCACATGGACAGCCCAAAGGTTTCAGTCTCTTGGATGTACATCTACCAACTCTAGTACTAATTATAGGTTCAAATAGAAGGGGCAGAAGAGCCATGTGTAGGGAAGCGACAACTAAGTACAACTCTCACTCTGGGAGCATAAATTCCAAAGCAGGGCCCACTGGCAAGGCACCAAACTGAGCTTTCTGCCCTGACTATAGTGTCTGGATGTCTCCAGAGATGTTTAGGGCATTTTGGAGGTTTATCTTATCAATTGGGACAAACTGTGGGGTTGGATGACCTCTGTAAGTGATATCCATATTGGTCTCAGATGCAAGTTTGGGGTCTGGGAAAGTTCATATCCCAGGGCTGGAAAGCTTCTTATTAACTACTTCCTTGATCAGTTTTGAGTCAGGTGGTTTAACCAATGTAAGATGCATGCTGAAGTGGCACACATGGAAAATTGCTATGTAACCTGAAACTCCACTTGTACATGTATATCAAAAATTATTGGACAGAGGAATTCAAATCTGCATTTGTACACCAATGTTAATAGTTGCATTATTTACAATAGCTAAAAGGTGGAAGCAGTGTATTTTTCTATCAACTGATAAATGGATAAAGAAAATGTAGTGTATACACACAAGGGGATATATTTCAGCTGTAGAGAGGGATGAAGTTCTAGTGCATGCTACAGCATGCCTGAACCTTGATAATGATATTCAGTTAAATATGGCAAATATAAAAGCAAAAATATTGTATTATTTCACTTATATAAAATGTCTGAAGTATGCAAATTCATAGAGAGAGGAAACAGATTAGGGATTACCAGTTTCAGGGGCAGTGCTTAATGGAGATTGTGTTTCTGTCTGAGGTAAAAATATTTTGGAAATGCTTGTGGTTATTGAGGCACAAAATTTGAAATCTAATTAAGATCATGCAATTGTATACATGAAAGTATTTAAAGTTGGAAATCTGTTTTCTACATGTTATCATAATACTTAAAAATAAATGGAATGAAGTATTGCTACTTGCTACAGCATGGGTGGACCTTGGGTACAGTGTACTAAGTTAAAAGACCCAGTCCCAAGTGACCACATACTTATTGATTCCTTTAATATTAAAGTCCAGAATAAGGAAACCTATAGGGACAGAAAGTAGGTTTTTGGTTCTTTAGAGTTTAATGGGAGGAGGAACAATAAGAGAGTGATAACCTGGAATGTACAGTGATTCTTTATTTTAATTTTTAAAGCAGTTTTATTGAGATATGTTCACATCATACAATCTATCCAAAGTGTACAATCAATGGCTTTTAGTATAATCACAGTGTCATGCATTCACCACTACAAAAATTTTGGAAAAATTTCATTACTCCAAAAAGAAAAACTCTATACTCCTTAGCAGTCACCTTTCAATTAATCTATCATTCCCCAGCCCTACATAACCATTAATCTAATTCCATCTTTTTTAATTGATTTATATTCACATTTTATATAAATGGAATCATACAATATGTAGTATTTTGTTTCTGGTTTCTTTTGGTTAGCATAATGTGGGATTTTTCCCCCGACATTATCATCTTGTAACATGAACAAACATTTGTTCAGTTTCACAGAAAACAATCTTATATATGCACTATTACCCATATTCATATTTCATATGAGGCTTTACTATGCTATCAGTCCCATGTTACATTTTTTAGCTTTCCTTCTAGTAACATACATGATCTTAGACTTGTCCTTCCAACCATGGTCATACCCATATAGTAGCACTTCTAATTATAATCACTATGTTGTGTTTCACCTTTTCTATTCATTTCCAGAGATTAACAAACAATATTTTTTACCAATTTGGCACAAGTTAACCCTCAGTTTTCATTTCTCTAACATCATTCTATTTTCTGGTGACCTATATTCTAATTATTAACTTCAGGAGTTTACACAATATATTTAGATCATAATAGCTCCATCATACAGTGTTTGTCCTTTTGTGTCTGGCTTGTTTCACTTCCTTAGTCCCACATGCTTTCAGTCCCATCCACCTGGCACATGAGTCACAGCTTCTGAAAAGGGATGCCTACCTTCTGTATTGTAGGGCTGTGACAAGACCTTCTTTATTTAGCCAATGTTGCTCAGTGATGCAGTGTCAGTGTCAACCAGCAATAGATTTTCCTATTTGAGGGAGCACTCAAAACCACAGGGCCTCCTCTCTTGCCATACAAGGGATAATTGTTAGCAGATCCTGAGGAGAAAGTAGATCTATAGGACTGCAATTTGGGGTCCCATGACCAGCAGAGAACACATGGAGCAGTATCAAGCAGCAGGGAGGTAGGTCAGCAAATCTTGGACCCTTCCAGATAATGTTAGCTCTAAGAGAGCCATTTAGTAATCTGAAAGTTTCATCAGTGGTAATATCTAACTCATCTGAAATCCTTCTGTGAATTCATACTCCACATGACTCAACAACAAATTTCTAAGAAGGCAACTCAAAATGTCCATTCCTGCACAGACATTAAAAACAAGCAGAAAATGCCTGAACAATTTTGTTAAGGAATTTAAATATTATGTATATGTAATCCCTTGGGGTATCCACCCAGTTACCATACTCCCAAAGCAATCCTTGATCAGTGGCCATATGTGGCTCCCTGATCAGCTCATTCAATACATTTCTGGTTTGAAAGTAAAGGAAATAGTGTTTGGTATGGTGCACCCCAGGGAGAGGACTGTGTTCTCTGTGGGATCAGCCAGCATCAGCCATAATCCTCCCCAGGTGTTCCCCTAAGACTAGGACCTTCCTTCTTCCCTCTCATTTTATATACATAGTTACCTCCCAAATGCAAATCACCACATGGGCAGACAGATGAAACCATTGCCCTCACTTATTTAAATTGTTTCCAACCCATCTTGAAAATATTTTCTGGGCATCATGGACATCACTCAAAAGAACATGAAATCCTTATGTTTCTTCCTCTTTCTGATGGCGGCTCCCAGCTGTGAGTGTCTCAGGATTCAGCCATGAAGGTAATGGGGATGCTGACTCTGAGCCCATGATTCATTGTGCTTCTCCTTGTCTTCAAGTGTCCTGTCCCAGGTGCAGTTGAAGGAGTCAGGACCTGGCCTGGTGAAGCCCTCACAGACCCTGTCCCTCACCTGCACTGTCTCTGGATTCTCTTTAACCAGCGGTGCTGTGGGCTGGATCCACCAGGCTCCAGGAAAGGGGCTGGAGTGGGTCGGTAGAATAGCATACAATGGAAACACATACTATAACCCAACTCTGAAATCCCGTGTTGGCATCAGCAAAGAAACCTCCAAGAATGAAGTTTATTTAAAGCTGAGCAGCCTGACAGCTGAGGTCACAGCCACATATTACTGTGCAAGAGACACAGTGAGAGGAAGTCAGGGTGAGCCTAGACACAAACCTCCCCTGCATGGCCCAGGAGGGGGCTGGGCTGCAGGGGACTTTCAGGGCCACCAGGGATCATGCAAGGACCAATCTCAGGGACAGGTGCAGAGAGGGGTTGGGGAGGAATTTCCTGACCTTGCAGTGGTTCCCACTTCTTTCTTCACAAGAATTAACCCCCAGAGAGCCACCATTGCCTTTTCTCTAAGCAGAGTTATGATGTATCTGAGATTTAAGCAATGTACAGATTTTTAAAAATGTTATTATAGTCCTCCATGCCACCCCACCCCTGCACTTTCTACGGGATATGACTGAAAGTTTAAACAAAACTTGCTTTCAATCAACTTTGAGAAGTAATTCTCTGAATTTAAGTAAATCTCCTAGGGGAGTCCATGAAAAATAACCCTCCCTTAGCATCATGGAGTGCAAATGTCCTCAGATGGAAGAAGGAGACAGAGAGAAAAGTGGCTCCTGTACTTAAGTTCCTTATAAAATCTGATGTGCTATTACATGAGATGTAATTATGTTTTCCACACACAAAACACAATGATTTAATATATACATTAGAAGAGGATAAATCAGAAGATAAAAATAACAATATTTATTTTTAACTTGTCCAAAGTGTATAGCTAAAACCATCTACATTTCATGTCTTTTAAAAAAATTTTCATGAGTGATTCAATCACTTACCTATATATTCTTTTATTCTAAAATATCAAGTATTTTCCTATAAATGAAATACCAATCTGAAAACATGCAATTATCTGTGAAGAAGTCAGGGTCATGGGGAAGCACTCATTTACATCCTTAATCCTATAGCAAAGCCACAGGCTTCTGCAGGCAGAGCTGCTGTGACATCCTCCCAGGGATTCCTGTGCCTTTCGACTTGTGCTTGGGCCTCATGCTCCAGGGCATCCTGGGAAGTTGAGGGCATCTCCCTCTGCCTCCATGCAGCACCTCTGACTGGGAAACAGTTTTCTTCTTGGTGCATCTTGTGTTTAGAGAATGAGAGTTCCTGTTGTGGATGTGAGAGTCCAGGTGCATTTCTTGGGATCCAGCCCAAGAGCAAGGATGGTCTTCCAGAAATTAGCATAAACTGAGAGATAAATGGCTCCTATTCCATTGTACTTTCTGAATTCCAGTTCCTGGTGAAAGGATGGGATATATGGGCAGGATCCACAGTGGGGGAACATCATCCAAAGGACAGCCACCTGGACTCATGAAAGCCTCACAAGGGCACCTCCAGTTCCAGGTGCATTTACAGGTGAGCCTCTGAGAGGTGAGGACACAGTGTGCATCCTGCTGTGCTAGTTAACCCCAGGGACGTCAGGGAGGGCAGGAGACACAAATAGCCATTGAAAAGACAAACTCTTGTCAAGCTAGGAGTGGATGGGAGCATTCTAAAAATTATAAAGGAAATGTACAAAAACCTGTAAGGTCCCATGCTGGGGAGCCTACTCGCGGAACACTGCTGATTTCGACAAAGCATTTTATGCACTATTGAGAAGAATATGAACATTTCTATGTAATTTATGAACAAGGCAAACTAAATAAGGCATTCACTGTGATACATCTTGATTAAATATATTTTTATATGTTTCCAAAGTTGATTTACTAATATTGTGTCAAATATATTTTTCTTGTAAACTGATGAGGAATATTGGATTATAATGTTGTTTTTCATAGTGAGTAAGTCAATGTTATTACTTATAATATTCTGTTCTCATAAAATTATTTTATCTACTTTCCCAAATTTTCACATAGATTTTATGTAAGATTTATATTTTTTTCTAAAACGTTTGAAAGAATCTTCCAATGAAACCTATAACTTTTGCTTTGTGAGAATTTTCTTCATGAAGAATTTAATTATTTATTAGATTGGGAAACACTGTCATGGCAATTGTAAGCATTGTACTGTGTAACTTCTTAAGGACTTTTTGGATTCCATTTAACTGTGCAGTCTTTTGGCATGCATTTTATATAGTGCTTTCTCCTCATCATTTTCCTTGTCTGTAAGATCTACTGGTGACAATGTGATTTCAATCACAATGTTGACAATTTGTATTCTTTAGATTTTGTTGATCATTATAGAAACTTATTTTCCAATTTGAATTTTCATCATTAAACTATTCCTTGTCTTTATTGCTAATCCAATCCTTATTATTTTATTCCATCTACTTATTTTTGTTCATTTTCCTCTCCTTTTCATGCTTTCTTTAGGGGCACATGCTATTATGTCTTTGCTTTCCTTCTCTTATCTATATTATAATATTTGAAATATATAAATTGTGTCCATAAACCTGCTTTAGTTATCTCTTCAAAAAATATTGTTGGTGTATTATCATTATCACTTATTCTCCACGTCTTTACTGTCACTTTTTATCACTTTTAAATAATTTAATATAGCTATTTAAATTGTTGAGGTGTGTTAGCCCACTGCGGCGATAATTTGCATTTCTTTCATTTCTGAAGATGTTTATTGTCTGTTTATAATCTTCTTAGGCATTCATAAATATTCATTGTTAAAATGTGCATTAAATTGTTACTGAATTTTAAAAAGTATTACTAAAAATGGTCATCCATTTGTTGAGGCAAAGTGTACTTTATTTTGGATATAAGCTCTTAATCATAAATGTGTTTCATAAATAGATTCTCTTGATTTGTGGCATGACTTTCCATTTAGTGAAAATTATTTTATTAATTATTTCCATTGCAATATTTTTCCATTTTAATGAACTCCTTCTATTTGGAGACCTGAGAATTAAAAAGTTAAAATCCTCTGACCCATTGGATCCCACTGCAGTGTTGAGACAGGGACACCATCACCAAACAGACTAAAGTATACTTATTATTATTCTATTATAGACTTATTATTGTTCTTGCAATGGAAGAGCTTGTATCACTGATATAAAGGCAGTGGCCACCAGAGTTTCTGAGGGGAGGGAGAGGGAAGAATAAGTGTAGTATTGGGGCATTTTTTGGACATTGGAATTATTCTGCATTATATTGCAATTACAGATACAGGCCATTATACATTTCATCAAAACCTATAAAATTGTGTGGTGCAAAATGTAAATCATAATGTAAACTATAGACCATGGTTAGTAGCAATGCTTCAATATGTTTTCATCAATTGTAACAAATGTGCCACACTAATGAAAGATGCTGTTAATGGGGGACAGTATGGAAGGGGGAGGGAGTGGGGTATATAGGAATCCCCTATATTTTTTATGTAACATTTATATAATCTAAATCTCCTATATATACATATATATTTATTTATATATATATAAATCTCCAGAATGCAGCATGCTGTATTCAAGACTGTGTTCCTGAAAAGATAAGATAAAAGGAGGTTTTCAGAGATGACAAGATCCAAAATAGCCACTTTCCATGTGGGGACAATGTATCTGAGGAGGGAGTGAACTGTTCCAGGCATACAGGTGTGACATGTCAGGGACAGAACCAATGGGTGTCCCATGTACAGAAGAGAGGTGAAGAAGAGAGGTGAGGGCTCACCTAGGTGCCTAAATTCTGGATCCCTTGCAGACAACACTAATCACAGTGTTAATAACAGTAAATAGCTCCAGTCCTGTAATATGAAATATAAAAATAAAATTTCTGCTGGGATCCCCAGTTTTTGTCTTGCTTGGCCGACAAAATCTCATAGGGGTGAGCTCATGTCCTCATGGTCACAGGGATGGAGGGGGTGGAGCTGTGCTCTTCTCACTGCCACTACTGACTCCTAGGATCTCAGCCTCAATCCCAGGATTCAGTGACACAGGCCTCAGGAGGGAGCTCCCAACTGACTTTCAAGGGCCTGATTCTTAGGCAAGGAGTTGCCCCTAGCCATTGTGAGCTTGCGCTTCTGCTATAAACCATTCTCTGTGCTGCTTTATTGACAGGGATTTGCATATTTCCCCTGATGTAGTGGAATTCATTTTCACTGATGTCATAATTCTCTGGCATTGACAGAGGAAACAAAAATTGGACTTTTATGGGATCCATGATTGGATTCTTAAGGCTGTTGTAAAAAGTAACAAAAATTGGGTGGCTTAACAAAATTGACATATATTTTCTTGCAGTTCTATAGGCTATAAACCTGAAGGATGTAGAGGAGAATCCCATCCTCTTTCTAAGCACATGTGATATGCTGTAAATCATTCAGCTTAAATTCCTAAATCAGTCATCAAATGGCATCTGCCTATAGTCTGTATGCCTGGATCCAAGTCTTCCATTTATAAAGACAGCATTCTTATTGGATTATGGCCAAATCTCATCCAGTTTATACACACCTTAACAAACAGCATCTTCAAAGGCCTATTTCCAAATAATATCATATTCACAGGACAAGCAAGGTCTTCAGCATGTCTCTTCGGGAGACATGATTCAACACATAAATCAAATCCAACATATCTGTGAGATGAAGACCTTCCATGGGATGTCTTTGTTTGTAGCTCAGAAGAGGATTTGAGTGCCTTAAAGTTCCTCCTAAAGGAAAGAGTCCTGAGTTGCAGGGTGCCTCTGCAGAATCAGCTGTGCACAAGGAATAAATATGTTTAGGAACCTACTAGGAGTGATACAAATAAACTGCAAGATGGATTGACATGAACAATTTCAACTCTACAGTAATTGTTGAGTGTGCATTGTATAAAAGCCTTTGGGATGAAGAAAGGTTCAGAGAAGTCAAGTGATTCAAACAATATCATTCTGAATTATGGCACAAATTGGATGGACCCAATTTTTATGAATTAAGCATGTTTGACACATTTAGCTGTGACCTGAAAACTTTTGAATATACATGTTCCCAGGGAGGAAGACCTTCACATCACTCTCCATCTGTGGCAGCCAGTCATGGACCACTCTGGAGGCCAGCTTGAGAAGCCATCATAGATCCTGTGACTCACCTTCATTTTTTCTGGATTTTCCATCGCAGTCTTTGGTTCCTGTTGGTTTTGGACCTGTCAGACCCTGTGAGAGGCTGCAGTGGTAGTGGGAAATATTTTATAATGGACATGTTTGCTATGATACTTCTCTCTTCACTCAATTTTCCATCTTTAGATGCACAACAAAAAAAAAGTTATCCCTGTAGCTGAGCTGTGAATGCCAAGAACACAACTGTGTATTATTGGGTGGACATACAATAAGAGGAAGTCTGTGTGTGAGCCAAGACACAAACCTTCGCATGCAATGAGAGGGCTGGGTGGCAGGGGGCACTCAGAACACACCAAGGATAGGGCCAGAACCCAGCTTCAGGAGTAGGAGCAGGTGGAGGCTTGTCAAAGGGTTTCCTATATGGAGTCGGATTTTCCTAGTTCCTCAACCTCCTTATACCTTCCTATACATTTTATTTAAATAATTTTATTAATTAGCTGAGTGTTGCTTAAAAGCTTTTAATCCTTGGGGATTTTCCAGTACACCAATTCTAAGTAATGGCATGATGTTTCAAGTTTCAAATGCAGAAAATTTATTTGCAATACTACTGTATGCGTTATGTGATATTGTATTAAAACAGACAAATTGCTTTTCTTAATTTTGTTCTTATGGATTAGACAGGAAGTATGAACAATCTTTAATTTAACTGACATTCTGGCATTATCCAGTTAATTAACTGGAATTAATTCTTTGTCGTGGCTGTGCCCAGGAAAAATATAATAATAATAATAATAATAATAATAGTAATAGTAATAATAATAGTAATAATAATGTCAAAATTGCATGATTTTTAGTAACCATAAGGACAGATTTTTAAATTGCAGAATTATTTTATCTGAATTGAAAATTAAAGCCTCCATTTTCATTTCCCTGAGTGTGGTTGCATGTTGGGGGATGAGGCAGATGGGTGGTGGTGTTCCTGGGTTTGGTGGTGCAGAGCTGGCAGGTGGGTGGATTCGGAAGGGCAGGTTCAAATTTCCAGGGCATGTAACTGTGAATCTTGACATCCCATGGGTCAGGATAGGGTGGTATCATGGGCCCTGGGGGCCTGGGGGGAAGGGAACAGTCAAGATCTAATCGGGTGTTTGGTGGTCATGGGAAAGGTTTTTCATTACCTTATAGTAATGGACACAGGACATGGTAAATATCATCAAAGTTATTAAACTGTATCATCTAAATTGTAAACTATACTGTAAATCATGGACAATGTTTAGTTGCCATATTTTGCTATCTGTATAACAGTTATAACAATGCTAACATCCAAAAAAGGGGGGGGTTAATATGGGGTGGGGTGGGGGGGTGGTATCTGGGAGTCTCTGGTACTCCATGTGTGACTTTGCTGTGACCTAAAACTTCTTTGAAAATTAAATGAAAATTTGGGAGACAATGGGGATTGAGAGGGGGAAGGTGTCACAGCACACCAGACATCCGATAACACAGTGATAAAAGGAAAAAAAGAATATATATATTTTAAAGACATTTCTTTTGCTTTTTCCCCCATTTTTTTAATGTCCCAATCTGCTAATTATATTTTGTTTTGTTTTGTTTTTTGTTTGATTATTTGTTGTTTTTTGTTTTGTTTTTTTCCCCCTGAGTTTCCTTATGTTTGTCTCTTGCATGTAAGCTTATCGTTGTTGTTTCTTTTTCTTATTAAGTGTATTTGATTATTTTATGGACTACATGTTCATGGAGGATTTGGATCACAAAAGGGTTACAATGGGTACTGCAGGAGATTATTGGTGGGGGGTGTCTGGGAGGGGGGATTCATGGGAGTTAGTTCATCCAAATATACATGAAAGAGTTACAAAATTGTTCAAAAGATCAAAAGACGGGCCATGGTCACGATGGGTGGACAATCACACAATAAATGAGGGAATCTGACTTCCTAGTCTGGAGAGCTCTGCCACAGTCTCCAAGAGAGCAGCAATAGTCCTCTGAGTGCAGGGACAGTGTCTGTCAAAAGATGATGACCCACTGATGAGTTCTTTTTATTGATGACTACCCTTGTGGGTAATTGGCTTTTATAATGTCATGTCGCCTTGTCCTGAAGAAGCAGCTATGAGGACAGAAGTGGTTAAACGGATTGAAACTGTCATTAAAGACCTTTGGCCAGCAGCTGTTGTACAGATATTGGGCAGCTTTAGCACAGCACGGGCCTTGATCTTCCGACCAGTGACATAGATTTAGTAGTCTTTGGAATGTGGGAGCGCCCACTGCTAAGGCTGCTGGAGCAGGCACTGCGGAAACACAATGTGGATGAGCCATGCTCCGTCAAAGTCCTCAACAACAGACAATGCCCATAATAAACCTCATTGACCAGGAGACTGAAGTGAAAGTGGACATCAGTTTTAACATGGAGACTGGTATGCAGGCAGCAGAGTTCATCAAGAACTACATAAAGAAGATTTAATTGCTGCCTTACTTGATTTTAGTATCAAAACAGTTCCTCCTGCAGAGGGATCTGGGTGGCATTTTTACAGGTGGAATTAGCTTTTATAGCCTAGTTTTAATTGCCATTAGCTTTCTATAGTTGCATACAAGAATTGGTGCCCAGAGAGCTGATGAAAACATTGGAATGTTTCTCATAGAATTTTTTTTAACTGTATAGAAGAAATTTTAATTACTTGTAAACTGGTATTAGAATAAAAGAAGGAGGTGCCTACATCACCAAAGAGGAGATCATGAAAGCCATGAAAAGTGGGTACTGCACCTCCATGCTGTGTATGGAGGACCCCTGCTTCCTGGAAGTGACATGGGCAGAACTTCATACCTGGCCAGGCAGGTGAAGGAGGATTTTGAATATGACTACATTGTTCTCAACCACGATGTGTTCCCGCTGACAATGTCCCATCCAAACAGAGACTTGGAAAGCACTTTAGGAAGGATCATCAAAGTAACTCAGGAAGTGATTGGTGGATCAAGGAGAAATGGGGCAAAATCAGCCTGTTGCCTGTTTTTGACAGCAGGACTAAGATGGAAGAAAGAATCACCATGTGCAATGGGGAGCAGACCCAGAGCCGAGATTCTGGATCCTCCTATGGCCAGCATTTGGTGCTGCACCTTTCCAGCCCCCAGCTGCTCCCCTCTCATGAGTCTGCATCTTCTGTGTCTTCCCTCTCCAGAAGTGATGTTGATTCAGACACCTTGCCCTACACAGCACCCAGCATTTACCAGCTCATTCTACAAGCCCTGACACCCTTGTTGGCTGGTCTGCCCAGCACTCTCCCTGAGCCCAGCAGCAAAACTCAGCCTGTGGCTTCTAGAACATTGATAATGACAACCAACAATCAGACCAATGTTACCCTCACTCCTCCCACACTCAGGGTCACCCTTGTTCCTTGCCAACAAGTGGGCCTTGAAGGAACTCTACCTTTGAAAGCTGTCCACCTGTCTTCCATGGCTATCCCCTTGGTATCTCCTAACCCACTATCCAGCTCTCATCTGTATCACAAGCAGCACAATGGCATGAAACTCTCTGTTAAAGGTTTGCACGGCCACATCAAAAGTAGTGCCTACAGCTCTGTGGGCAGTGGAGGCATGCAGCCACCCACAGACAACAGGGGACACCACCAATATAACCACACCAGCTGGAGGAAGAAAACACACACACACACAAGGGACAGCCTACCTGTCAGTCTCAGCAGATATGAGCTCCTGTCACGCTGGTTCTGCCTACCTTCTCCCCATTTTACAGATGGATGCTGAGTGGCCTGGACTCTGCAGGGAGCTGAGGCCAACATCCAGCACACCAGCCTGTGGTGTTTTCTTGCCCTCTCCCAATTGCTCTGGTGCCTGTCTGTGTGGAGGTGGTCATGTCCATGCTCAAGAACAAGTTGTGCTTGTCTATGAAGCTTTATTAAATTTGGATTCTGTTTTCTGCCATCCCAAGATGGTCCATTCAGGGCCAAAATTGCTTTGGACCAAGAACTGCAAGGATGTGAAGTGCATTTGCATTGTAGTAGTGATGTCTGTTCCTTTGCAGTTTGGGTATTTTAGTTTTATGTTTGTCAATGCTGCAGAGGAGATCAAACCCTTTGTGTTTTTCTTTCCTGGTGGGGTTGAGAGGTCACAATTGTTTTATTGCCTTCATTTTGTTTCAAATTCCAGAACTGTTTTTTTATGTAAATATTAAAAATGTATGATTTGTGCAATAATTCAGATATTTTTTATCTAACTTCATATTTTCACATGTTATATTTAAGGGAGGACAGCTTTTTAAAACAACCTTAGGTCCTTTCCCAGCTGCATTTTCTAAGTTGGGTTCATCCTGTTGGCTGATTGTCTGAGGAGCATTGTTATGCACATCAAGTTTGAAGGATTCTGGTTATTCTTTTTTATGTCTATTCTTTTCGTCATAAGTCAAGCTTCTTGGCTCAAGGTGAAGGAGCAGAGCCAGCCTTACCATGTCAGGAAGTACTTGGCTCCACAGCTTGTGACAAACTGTTTGGTGGGCTCTGCTGATTTGCTCTGATCACACAATTTTAATATTTTTGGTTCTTGGTTCTTTTAAACTAGACAAGCCCAGCATTTAAATTGCCAGAGGTATAACTTTCTAAAGGGAGTAAAGGTTGTCACATTATAAAATGTGGTGGAAAAAGTGACTTTTGAAATGCTTCAGTCAGTTTTATTAACAAAACCTATAAAGGTGGACCTGGTGAATAACATTCCAGAAAATTTTGCCCAGTTTCAGGAATGTGGAGAAAGGAATTAAGTTGATTCCAATCAGGAACCTGTGTAACAGTATGCATTTGTTCTAAGAGCAAACTGAAGAAAAGTGCTTCAGCTGCTTTGAGCATTGTGGGGGAGGGCTTCTGCTGTATTGCAGGAGAGCCCAGTGAAGTGCCCAATGTCAGATGCATAGAGGTGTACTAGGCAAGTGGACTCTGCCATGACAACCACTGTCCTTGCTACCTTGTATTGAACAAGAATATCTCCATCCTGCCTTGCCCTGGGTTTTCAGAGCACCACAGTTGTCCTGGGCATTGGCTGCATTGCATGAGTCCTGTGACTTACTGGTTTTAAAATGAGGTTTTGGGCTGTACCAAGCACAGCAGGTAGAGGAGTGTTTGAAGTCCACTAGTGGAGGCTGCTAAGATGAAAGCTTATTCCCATGACATCTGATAGCAGTGCAGGAGTGGGGACTTTGAGAGTTGCTCCTGTACCTGTCAGACACCCATCAAGGGAAGCTATACCTTGCCAGGCATTTGCCCTCTTGGAGCAGGACTGACCTGCATGGTCATTGAAGCCAGCAGCCACAGGTGCAGGGATTCCAGGAAGCATTACATGATAGAGTAGCACATATTTTGTCTTCAGTTCTTGATGATCAAAAGTTATCAAAATATTTAAAAATATTTAAATTGTGAATCTATCAGTAAAGACATATTTATAAAAACAAATACATAGGCCTTTATTAATCTCTACACATTAGCAATATTGACTGTAAACCTACATTAAGGAAGCCACTACAAGGTGCATCCCCCAGGGTACGCATTTTATTTTTTTTTAATTTTTTTATTATTTTTTAAAAATTAATTTATTTTTTATTGTGGATAAAAATCCATTTTTTCACAACACATACCAATATTTGTAAAATGATATATAAATATATATATGCATATATGTGCATTTGCTTACAAAAATGTTATATATATATATATATATATATATTAAGAGGTGCTTAGAATACCTAAATATTACACAGAACCTACAGGGATTCCCATGTTCCCTACCTCCCATACCTCCCACCACATCCTACACAAACGTCTCACACAAGAGTGTCCCATCACCCTCAATGGACTTACACATCCTGGGGCCTTACCATCAACCATAGACCACAGTTCACATCGTAGACCACACTCTCTGCAACACAGTTCTGAATGGTGTGTGGTGATTTAAAATGGCCTACATCCATTGCCCCAACGGCACTCAGGACAACCTCCAAGTCCCGAAAAAGTCCCTGTATTTCAACTGCACATCCCCTCCCTGCCCTGAAAGTGTCCAGTGGCCACTGGCTCCACCTCACTGTTATAATTTCTTCCATTGCTAGAATCACCATATGTGTAAAACAGAATACCATTAAGTCCACTCTAGTCCATAGTTCTTCCCCCAATCCTGAGGGGACTGGGATGGTGATGTCCACTCCACCTCCAAGTGAGAGAGGCCTTATATCCCATGGATATGGTGGGCGGGATGATCCTGCATGCAGATGCAGGCCCTCTCCATTGCCAGGGTGTGCATTTTAAAGCTCTCATCCTAACACAGGGACCCTGCACTGTTTCTGTCATGCTGAACCAAATGAATTGGCCTGTCTACCACTGTGATATGTGCTACAGGCTTAGCAAAAGAGATAATGTTTTGATTTTTGAGTGTGTGGACAACAGTGTGGAAGCTAAAATTGACATATTTTTATGTAAAGTTTTTCTATTCTTTGATTTTTAGTAAACTTTGTAAACAAACAAAAAAGAAAACACTATAACAATATCCTATAAAATCATTCAGTTAAAATGCAATTTTTGGATTTTAAGTGTGTGAATCACAGATTTGTCCAAAAATTATTTTTATGAATGGTCTAGAGATTATCACTTATCAGACTGAGAGGTATTCTGTGAAAAGAGCTTTACTTTCCAGATATGTAGGTCTGGTTTTGGTAATATAGAGTGTATCACTGTGAGATTCCCACACAACCTACAAATATTGTAAAATAATTATAGTAGTAAAATAAACTGTCACAAAAAAATATAAAATGGAAAGCATCATTTGGGCTTTAGGAATACAGTGTGAAGAATAAGAGCCAAAAGATATACTTATCTATAAACATCAACTTTTCCTCATAGAAAAGAAAGGTTTATCCAGAGGATAGAATACCAATCCAAGGAGTACAGTCATGAGCCACAGTAAATCATTCCAGGATCATAGACACATGGGTAAGTCATAGGCAAAATACCAAGTGATAGAAAGCATCAAACAACAGAAATATTCATGAAAAATATTCAATCCAGGCAAGTCTTCACAAATAAAAATTTTTAGATTAGAATATTATTGTTGTGTTAAGACACTGAATATTGGTCTGTTTGGTTATGCAGCATGAGATATAAAGAAGGCTTCATTTATTTCACTTAATGTGGAGAGAAAAGGGGCCCAGAATTGAATTTCTACTTAGAATTTTTAAAATACAAAGTAAGGATACTTGCTCACATTTTCATTGGTTTCTTTCCATGTACAAAAATATTTGAGAAGTATTTAAGTGTAGACATTTCCCTGTCTAAGGAATAGCAGAGATTTACCTCACTGCTGAGTCTAGGAGATGGAAGTGAGGGAATGGGTCCTGAGGGAATGGGTCCTGAGGGAGTTTTATACAGTCTGGGAGTTTCCCCCTCTGAAGAACATCATCTTATTTGAAAAACACAGTAAATAAACAAAAAAGCAAAAACAACAACAACAACAACTGTGGTTTCCAGAAGTAGAAGAAATTCTGCCTGAAGTCTAAGCCCTCCAGTCTCTGAATTTCTAGCCTGCTGGTGTCCCTAAATATTTGGAATCAAGACTTCAACATCACTGTTATATAATTTTTGGCCCTACAGATTTCACACTGCTCTATGGAATTTAGGCTCACCAGAACAATCACTTATGCAATTTCCTTTAAATAAATCTCTTTTATGTATCCAGTTCTATCTGTTTCTCTGGAGATCCCTTACAAATAACCTCATCCATACATTGATATAAATATAATAAATATTTAATATTTCCTTTTCTAGAAACTGATATCTATAATTAAACCCATAGCAGATCTCCTACAAGCAAATCCACCTAACCCACCCACACTTTCACCCAAACCCTAGGCAGTTCTGCCTTTCCCAAAATTCATGGTGGAGAAATATGGAGGATCAGATATCTGAGGCATTTCAGGGCAGCCTGGTGAGTCTTTTCCAATCAGACTCAGGAAGAAACCTCAGTGGGATTCTCCAAGCAGGACAATCTTGCAATTCAGTTTGAAACCAAGAAGGATGTTCTATCAGGGTCAGTATCCTACAAGCCATAATGGATTTCACAAAAGTGTTCATGTCTGACTCAGCACTGGTCTGGTTTTCTTTTTTTGTCCTAATTCATTTTCTTTTTTCCTGTTATAACAAGGTCACTGGGGTGTCCTCAAGCCAAAATTGCCCATCAAAGAATCTTGTATCTCCCAAGACATGGACTGCCTTAGTATTGTTTCAAAACCTGGTCTTTGGCCCAGATCAGCCCACAGGTGTCCTGCCTTTCACAGAAGCATGGTGATGATCTCAGAGAACAGCAGCTGGGGCTTTGGTGCTGTATGTGCCTTAAGGTGGAAGAATGAGGAATGGGAGCTGCATTCTCAGTGCCAGCAACTATATACTCTTTTGTACAAGAAAACATTTTAAACATTTTAATTGAACTTTACCATTCATACATGAACATCTATAAACAATAATTGTGTAATATAAGTTATGAACTTACAAAACAATCATGTATATCATCATGCTGGGCTCCCAAACATACCTCACCAACAACCCTTTTCATTGTTGTGAAACAATTTATAACTATGAAAGAGCATCATCACAACAATGCTACTAACTATAGCCACTATCTTACATTTGGTTTATTTTCCCCCAAACCCACCAGTTAATGGCATGGTGTATTAATATTATATACCTATATTAGTTCATGAGAGAATGTTCTCATAATTGTTCTATTACCACACTCATGTTATTTATTTTGATGACATGGAATCAAACATGTGGTCTGATAACATGTTTAATTAATCACATTCAACTTGGATAGATTATTCCTTGATGTTTCACTATATGCTGTTGCTTCCAATATCTTTCTCATTAAGAATTGTTGAAAGTATTGACACGTCCCCAATTCCATTGGTTTCTCTCCATTCACAAAAATCTTTGAGTAGAGTAAAATAGTCCCTTTCCTCATATGATCCCCTGCTTTCCCAGCTGAAGAGAAGAGTTTTACTTGAGTGCTCAGTTTGGGGATGATGGGTCCTGGAAACCTTAGGGTCTGTAGAGATCACTAGCTATGGGATAAATAGAGTCAAGGTGTTTCTCCTGTTGGGATACCTTGAGCTGCTCCTTGCCAATGAGTGCTGCTTGGTTCAGAAATGGGAAAGCCATTATTCTATCACACCTTAACTCTTTGGCTACCCATCATCCTCATAAATAGAACTTTTAATTTAGTCTACATCTGCCTAATACCTGTTTATCTTTCTTATTTATCACATGTTTGGATAGAGACAAGAGCTACCATTTATTTGGTTTTGGTATCCTCAGAATCTGCTGCATTGATCTAGTAAACTCAACAAAAGTGTGGTTCTTCAATATACTATAAGAATTTGAGAATCTCAGTGTTTGCATAGAACCCTATTTATGTGAGCATTTGTATATTTTGGTTACCTTCTTTCATGCTGAAACAAGGGGAAGTTAAACCAACACAAGAAGATAGGTCTTTTTTTTTATTTTTGAAAAGAATATTAGTGACTTCAATTTTAGTTATTTCCCCTGAAGCTTCATGTATACACTCATGAGAAGTATATAGATAAAATACTTTAAAATGCTGGATTCTGCACAATTTAATTGACTGTTCTGGGAAGACTACTGAGAGTTATGTGCACTGGACCCAGCTCCCACTGCAGGATGAAGACAGGAATCTCCAAGTTACAGGGAAGAGGTGATAGGGAGGGGAGGGGGGGGGGAAGGGTACTGGCAGGATTATATAGATTTCACATCCTCCCCTAGGGCAGCCCATGTCTCTTTTCTCATTCTGAGATCCTCTAAGTTTGGGAACATCCTTTTAATTTATCTTTGATGTACTGATGGATGCCCAGGCATGAGGTTATGAGACCTCACTTCTAAGCCTGTTCCTTCAGAATGACCTCTGGGGAGTCAAACCCATGTCCTTTTCTCTCTGTCCTGAGCCTGCACCACTCTCCACCGTGCCTCTACCCCAACCTCCAATCATGGCAACTTCTGCTTTGGCTCCTGATGTTCTGGTGGAACCCCTGCATCTGTTGCCTGATGCTCCCTCCACAGGCCTATACTCCCTTCCAATGCCCCAGGGAGCACCCCAGTGTATCCCCCTTGTCCATTTTTACCCTTCCCCAGAGCCAGGTGGGCTATTCCAATAATCCCATTGCCACCTTATTGGGATCTACTTTACAAATGAGCTCCATGTCTCTAGCTGCTCTCCCTACTCCGTCTCTCCCTGCTTGCTGGAAACCTGCACCTGATGCCTCACAGTAACTCTGACCTGTCCTAACCTTCAGCCTCCCTCATTCTTGTCAGAGTTTGGATAGTTTTGCTGCCATTTTTACACCAATATTTCACTACATTATACACAAGCAGCCCATTTTTATTCATCAATGTCACAGGAAACCATCCTCATGTTCATCTCCATTCATTACCCTATTGAAGATGAATCAGAAAATAGAAGGACAGCCCCTAGCTCTGACCACTGGACACAACATTGCCCAAACACCTTGCCCATGTTCACAATATCATATGTGTGATATTTTCAAAACTCCTGTGGCATTTTACAAAAGAAAATAGTGTCCTGTGTGTGGGTGTGTGATGAGAGAGAGAGGTTTCACAGGCCTAGTGTACAGAGAAGTCCTGTCAGCACACACAAACCTAGTATTCCCCTTCCTCCTGGGATCACAGTTAACATACATTCCAATCCCTTGATAGTGGGGAAGGTCATATGATGGATTATGCCAAATGGAAAGTGCACAGCTATAACCTAAGCTGCTTTCAGTCTGGTCAATTGGAATGTACCCCACCTAGATTCCTACATAATCTCCCATTCTGCACCTACCTTAGTGTCCACCAGTTGAGGATACCATATTACAAATCAGTGGGTGTAGAGTTTCCCTGTAGTTGTTTGAACCAGATTCCAGACCTTAGCCAGACTTCCCAACTGAACATCAAAAGTGAGCAAACTATAGAACTTTCTTGTTATACTTTTATTACACTGATATTTAGGGTTGCTGGTTATCATGGTTAGAGTACTCTGATAGAGCTGGACAAATTTAGGTGGACAATTTGAACACCACAGAATTAGGCTGAAAGTTTATGAAAGAAGCTGACAGCCAATACAGAGGATAATCTTCATATATTTAAGCCAATACTTGTTCTTTATCAGAACTGGCAAATGTAGAAACAAGATACTCAGCTTCTTGAGATAAGTCTGAGTTTAAATGTTAATTAATGATTACTTCATGTTTACCACACCTCCTGACCCAGAGCAAGTTTTATATAAAACCTATTGTCATTAATACTTCTGGATAAGACAACTAAGCATTTGTGAAAACAGGCAGGGTGTATTAAAGTTAGGCCTGTGCACAGGGAAATTAAATATTCATGAAAGCCAGAGAAAATAAAAATATGGATTTTAGTGTCTATAGACAGTTGGGAATGAAAAGTAAATGAGGGTAAGGAGGTCTGACTCTAAGCACAAGGAGAGTGGCTGCTGCTGGAGGGAGGGAGGGAGGGGCTGTGATGGTGACTCCTGTAGAGGAGGCCAAGTTCTAGTTCCTGACCTTGTGGGAGTTACAATTCTGAGCACCTTATAGTGATTCACTGTGGTGTGTAATTACTTGTGCATTTGTGCTCATTCACAGCAAAATGGTACAACAACAACAACAAAATAAAAGCACAAGAGACTGTAGCATTTGGCAAGGAACAATCCACTGAGTCTCCCCATCTCTACTCCAGCCCCACCCAGGGTCCAGCCCAGACATTCTGTAAAGTGAAGGATTTAAAACTTTCTAAGCAATGCTTGTTAATAGTTATGCCACATAACTTTCTGTTAATTAAGTCTAATCCCTACAGTAGTATGAATGTGATAAGTCAAAATAAAATATGAAGAAATAATTTAAGATGTATTTTGTAACATTCTGATGTTCTGTAACTTGATTCTTTGTCAGATTAAAAAGCCTGCCTAGAACATGGGCTTGGAGCAGGTCTCAAATGTGAAGTAGTGGACACATAGCACCCTTAGGTCATTTATTTCATTTCTCTCCTTTATGAGTGTATAAATATTCTAATGTTTAAAATGTCTTAGTGCTTTCTATGTAATTTACAGTATGCATTTTAACTATTCTTAATACAACTTCAAATAACACCATCCAAATAACAATACAAGTTGCAGACCTTATAATGAAATATTTCCAATTCTTCCTTCCAGTCCCTTAAAACCTAATGGCCACTCATTTACTTATCCATAGTCTATGATCATGGTATATTATACTAGTAGGGCTTAAATAGTTATATTTTAGATCAATTAAAATAAGAAAATTAAAGTATTCTATTTTTCCTTCACTTATTTATTTCTTGTCTTATGTTCTTCCTTTTTGTGGAGATGAATGTTTCTCATTTTATAATTTTCCTTCTCCCTGAAGAATTTCTTTTAACATTTCCTTATAGACACTTCTGCTAGCAATCAAGCCTGCATTTAATGTTTTTCTGAGAGAGTCCTTTTTATCTCTTTCATTTTGAATGTTAATTTCACAAAATATAGAATTTAGGTAAGTTTTTTAAAATTATTTTCAACATTTTAAATATTTCAATCCACTTTCTTTTTGCCTGCATGATTTCTGATGAGTTGTGTCATATACTTCTTATCTTAATTCTTCTATGAGTTTTTTTTTTATTATTTTTTGTTTTAGTATTTGTTTCTTTAAGTTTTTCTACAGTTTTAATATGATATGCTTCAGTATTTCACTAAACCCACTTTATAGCCTCTGGGAATTCACTTGATATTCAGTTCTCATCCTAAAACACAAGCGACTTCATGTAGAATGACACAGCAATGATGATGGTGACATATTCAAGATGTTGAACTAATGAAATGTAATTCATGAGGGAGAGCACATATGTGTAAACAGTCCTCATTTATGCAACTTCTGGAGAAGGGCATAGAAGTGGACAGAGTATAGAGAGCCCTGTGGTGCCCACATCCTGGTACACCCTCATATAACCCCCACTCACCCACACAGCACACATGTGAATTAGGCAGGACCTGTGAATCCCTTGTAACCAATGAATATGGCAAAGTTGAAGGGAGGTTACTCCCATGATAATGTTACATTCTATAACACCCTGTCTTGCTAGCAGCCTTAGTCTTTTATATCACCTCCTATCACTGAATTGGAAGATGCAAGAATCAATTTATCTTAAAGTGTTCAGGACATTAATTCTGCCAGCAATGAATCTTCCCCAGTTAAAACTTGGATCAGAATGTAGTCTGGATGAGAGTTTGATGAAGCCTTGTGAAAACTGATCAGAGATTCCAGCTAATCCATTCCTAGACTTCTGATCAACAGAAACTGAGATAAATGGGTAGTACATTAAGGTTCTGATTTTCTTGGAAATTGTATTCAGTAAATTGCACAGACACACACATATATACTGTGGACAATTACATTATAAATGTGCTTCAAAATATATTCTTTATACCATGGCACCAATTTGAACAATTGCTTCATATCAGGCAATTCTCAGTTGTGTGCCACACACCCACCCCTCAAGATCTTATTTTGCTCAGCCTTAGTTGGGGAGGAGTTAAAATGATTTCACATTGAACATGATCCAATACACCATGGGAACCAAGGTAGACAGCATCCAACTGAGAGCTGCAGCATCGTGGACATGAACTAGTACCTGCAGGATGACCATCAGAAGCTGCCTGGGCTCACTGTTTCCTCTAAAAAGAGCAGGAAAAGACATAAGGCTAGCACCAGAGGAACATCAAGGATGGCTTTGACCATGGCCATGATCACCACAGGCAAGTCTCTGTGGATGGAGACAAAGGTACTTGAGTTTGGCCACAAGCTCCATCTCAGGACCAGGCTTGAGGGTGTACTTTGGCTTCTAACTACATGTCAGAGTCCCCTTCTTGTCCCCATCAGGTCCTCACCAAGACACTCACAAGAGATATCTGGACTGCTCTTGGAAGTTCGTACAGTTGTAGAAGGAGCCCCTATTCACAGAGGATCATCAGATTATATCATCTAAGATGAAAGTATGGAGAGCTTGAAGTGAAAACTTCAGGAGTTCAGAAAATAGGACCAGAGGGAGAGCAAGATCCATTTCAGTGAGATGTACAGCTTGGTTTGGGGGAAGCTGGTTGTGACCCCAGCTCCAAGACTTTCACATAGTACCTCCCTGATAAAACATTAAACTCCCTTGAATTGCTGATCCTCCAAGAAACAGACCCGCCCTGGGTGTTGAGTGGCTGCTCACAGGGTCAGACCCAGCTGGATATCCATCATAGCTTCTGGTTGCTTCCTTTGTGGTGAAAAAGGAAAGATTGTGATTCTCCATTCATAGGGCAGCTGTCTTTGACCCTGAAACATAGATGATGAGAGCTTCAATATCCCATACCCTTCAACCATCAGATGGGAGAGAGAATATGGGTTGTCATCTGGGTGACATGGGTATGAGGAAAGATAGCTGGATGCTATTTACAGTGCTTTAGGAGGATGTGGGAAACCATTGATCACTTTCTAGTGTCCTCATGCCAAATTTGCCAGCCAAAGGAATCCCTTATCTCTTGGGAAGGGCCCCACCTTAGTGCAATCACAAGCTCCATCCTTGGCAGGGATTTGCTCCTGGTCACCTGTCTTGGGCACTAACAAGATTATTTCATATGACAGCACTTGGGCCTTTGTTCCAATATTTCCCTGCAGGTGGAGGAATGGGATGTATACTCCAAGGGCCAGCACACAATATACTGCTTTTTATACAATAAAACACAGTTTTGCCTGATTCTCTTTGACTACACATAGGAGCAAATGTGGTTTTAAATCATCTGTAAGTATCCACTTTCCCTTACTTGCTTTATTCCTTAATGCTAGGCTATGTCCTGTTGCTTAGACTGTCTTTCTCCTTAGGAAATGTTCAATGTATAGTAGGAACATGTTTTCCCATTTTTACTGGTTTTTCTCCATGAGCACAGATATTGAATAGAGTTTTTCAGCCCTTTGCCTCAAAATATCCCTCACTTCCTCCAAGGGCAGTGCAGAGAGTCCCAGGGCTCCTGAGTGTGGGGAACAGGCTGAACAAACCCCTCTGCTCACCTAACACCAGACAGGAACACCACATGGAGATTTATAGAGTCAGGGAGCTTCCAGTGTGGGGAGAACTTAAGCAGCTCTGCTGGCAGTGAGTGCTGCTTCACTCCTTTAAATTGTGGTGTTCAGATTGGGGAAGTCTGTTAAGGTAAGGTGCGTTGGGGGGAAATACACCAAAGGTAAGATATAGACTATGGTAATAGTGATATTTTACCATGCTCTTTCATAGTTTGTAAAAGTATTTTACAACAGTGCAAGGGGTGGTTGTGAGGAGATATATGGGAACCTTATATGATGATATGCATGTTTGTGTTTTAATTACACAACTTTTACCATACACTTATTGTTTATGTATGTCCATGTATGACTGATATAGTTTAAAAATCATATTTTTAAAAATCATAGTGCTATCAATTTTATTACATTTTGCTAAAGCTTTGTGGATATCCTCATGAACAGTGTATACATAAGTTGTTGAGAATATCTGGATTCATGCTTGATTTAACTGATTGAGCTGTGAAGCATTCCTGCGTCTTCTATCCCTGAGCATGGCTCCCACTTCAGCACAAGAGTGAAAAAATCCAAACTCCTGGGGAAGGAGGACAGAGATGCTGAGGAGGGGCTACAGACAGCATCCAGTGTTTCCTCTCCTAAGAGCAGCCCGCAAGACCTTTCTCACTCTGAGAGACTTTCATGACATTGATGGAAGTCCAGGCAAGGACTGTGAGAATCTTCTTCTGACACTGCTCCTTATAGAATTAGCCCTGGGATCCCCAAGCACATGCTCCTTCCTACCTGGTCTGTCCATTCACTCCTGGCCTCCTCTACACAGTGGTCCCTATTCTATTGGCTGCATAGCCACTCCCACCCCAACCCCATAGCAGCACCTTCTACATTGGCTCCAGGAAGACACTACTCTCTTGATGACATCTTGTCCCCAGCCTGTAGGTCAGTTTTACAGAACCTTTCAATCCCCTTCTGTCATTCCATGTGTCACCACCTTGGGGTCCTCACTTGGCCATCTCTCCCTTTTCACCATCAATTCCAATAGCCCCTTTGCCACTAGAATGGAGCCTGTTTTATAATTTATATTTATGACACTACCTGTTCTCTCAACATAATTTTTGGGCACCTGTGGCTCATTTAGATTTATCAAAAATATTTAATGTAACATTTTTAATATTTAATGTAACTGTGTGTTTTGTGTGTATGTCTGTATGCATGTGGTATGGGTATAGTAGATGTGTGTGTGGGCTTTGAGCCCCATGGTTCTGTGTGCATGTGTTCTCTGTTGTACCCTTCAAAACAGAGGAGGACAAGGGAGATTAGAGATCCCCTGAAAACCTCTTGATTCATCATGACTGTGACTATATCAAGGTATCTGACAGGTTCCAGAGAAGGGCTCCTTGTGGATGCACAGATTCTTCTGTTTTGTCTACCTGAAGAATATGCTGGGTTGCTAAGAAAAATTCACTATGTCAAGAGATGGTACCACCTGCATGTGGTGTCTCTAAATATCAGTCTGAAGTGAAGGGCACAGCCAGGTAACACTGGTCAATGAAGCTGTGAGGAAAATGCTCTGTGAACCCAACAGTACCTCCCTGTTGGGTAGGTGCTGGCCTGCAGGGGGCAGTAAAGGTCCACTAAACACAAGGCCCAGACCAGGGCAGATGCTGTGGGTACCTGGGAAGGGCTTCCTCTCAGGGGCAGAGTTCTCCTTTTCAGAACATAGTCTAAAATAACAGTTTAACAATGACTTTGATGGATCTAATAATATTCTACTCCTTTGGGAGTTTTTCCCTAACTGAAGAAGACAGTGAGAGGCAAACAAAAAAGGGAGGTTTCTAAGAGTTCCTGATGCCTTAAGAGTAAGACACTGGAGGAAAGTGATGGTTTAGTAATTCAGTGGGCCAGAATTTGGGGAGACCCACTGATCACCTGCTATTTGCTGCACTTCTCTTGACAGGCCATGCTTCATTTTTCATGACTTTAATAATGTCACTCCATTATCTTCTAGCATCTGGACTCAACTTTCTGTTAGTTCATGTTCCAAACTTAGTTCATACTCTACATTTACAGTGAAAATAAAAGTCAGCCATCAGATGGCACTTTCCTAACTTTTCAGCATGAATTCCACCAACATCTCTTACTTCTCTCTCTGACTGTGGTGCTCCTTCATCTAACATTTTCATCAGTGCTAATCTACAAAAGAATCTCATTAAAATGTTATTCTATCAATGGAAGAACTTTTATCATTTATATAAAGGCAGTCGCCACCAGAGGTTTTGAGGGGAGGGAGAATAAAGAATAGGTATATTATGGAGACATTTTTGGAACATTGGAGTGGTCCCATATGACATTGCAATGATGGATTCAGGTCATTGTATATTTTGTCATAACCTACAAAACTGTGTGGGACAGAGTGTAAATTATAATGTAAACTATAGTCAATGGTTAATAGCAATGCTTCAGTATGTGTTCATCAATTGTAAAAATGTACTACACTAATGAAGGATGTTGATAATGTGGGAAAGTATGGTATGGGGAGGGGATGGGGCATATAGGAATACCCTATATTTTTATGTAACATTTATGTAATTTAAAGCTTCTTTAAAAATAAAAATAATTAATTAAAAATAGATATCTCTTTATCCTTTCTATTACAAAATAATCATTTCAGTTGGTTCTTCTAAAGAAAATGTGTGACAAAAAATCAAGTGATGGAGTCTGACCACAGCATTGCTTAATAATGTCCACAAGTGCCAAAAGCTAATTTCTACCTGGTGGCCTAATATTTTATTTATTTATTTATTTATTTATTTATTTATTTATTTATTTATTT
>JAKSZT010054555.1:236763-274787 GCA_026826555.1 Tolypeutes matacus
TTTATTTATTTATTTATTTATTTATTTATTTATTTATTTATTTATTTATTTCTTGGGGGTCAGCAGTATCTAGCAACACATACTCACCCACAGAAATATATGCACACCTCTTGAAGTTTTTCTCTGTTAGCAAGAATTTATATTTCTTTCCCTCTGAGTTCATCAGCTCCTAAGACCCAGGACACCCAATTTAGGATCTGTGTAATCCTATGTGACCACCTGGTGAGTAATATGCACACCTGGTTCTGGATGGTGGCTGCCATCCCTTCCCCTCCCCTTTCCCATAGCAGGTCAGCCCACATTTTCAGCTCTTAATGAGCAGGTCCTGATTTGTCCTGTTAATCTTTCTCATCTTAGTTCTGTTGACTTTTCTGTTGCCTACATTCCAGCATGGAGGATATTTTAATTGTAATTCACTTGACAATATTGAATATACAGGTTGCCATATGCTACATTCAAGGCTGTGCTCCTGAAACTTTTTGCATAACATAAAAGTGATCCTTAGAAACAACAGGATTAAATTGGCAAATGTAGAGTTTGGGTCCCTGAGACAGAGGGTGTTGTCCTACCACAGTCACATAGGAGGGACATGTCAAGGAGAGGGCCAGGGCAGGCACCCTGTTGCAATTGTGGCGGTCAGAGGTGAGGGCTCACATAGGTCTCCTCATTCTCACCCCTGGGGTGATGATAACACTAATAACAGCGAAGATAACAGGAAACATCTCTGAGTCCCTACTATAAAATTCACAAATAAAGTTTCTGCTGTGATGCCCAATTTATACCTTATCAGACTGAAGCCCATAGGGGTGAGGTCACATCCTGAGGGTCACAGGACAGTTGGGGAGGGAGCTTTGCTGGGCTCTCAACACTGTTGAATTCTAGGCTCTCAGTCAAGGTCCCAGATTCAGTGAAACAGGCTTCAGGAGGGCAGCTGTCAGGGGATTTTTCAATGGACCTGATCATTGTGCAGGTAGTTCCCCTTTAGCCATTGGGAACTCATCCCTTCTGCAAACCATTCATTGTGCTGCTATATTGATAAGGATTTGAATATTATTTCCCCCACATAGGAAAAACATTGTCAGTGAATTCAAAATTCACTGGCATTGTCAAGAAAGCAGGAATTGGGCTTTCCTGGGATGTCTGAATAATAGATTATTGGATGGATTTTTAGGGATGCTTGAACAAAGTATCACAAATTGAATGGCTTAATGTGATAGAAATATATTAAATTGCAGTTCTGCAGGCTAAAACTCTAATGTCTGTAAGGGAAAACCCTTCCCCTTCTCCTCCTTACCTCTGGTATTTACCCTAAATCCTGGGCCTTTCAATTCCTAAAACACTTATCACATGGGGACAATTTGAGTCTGTCTGTCAGTTTGTCTGTCTGTCTCCAATTCTTTCCTTCTTAAAAGGATACAAATCATTTTGGATTAGGGCCCAATCTAATCAAGTTTAACTTTATCTAACAACATCTTCAAAGAACCTATTTTCAAATAAGATCACATTCACACGACTAGCATTAGAACTTGACCATGTGTTTTTGGGAGACAAAATACAACCAAGAGCACTGATCCAACATATTGGTGTGTTGATGACACTCCACTGACTGTCTTTATTTGTAAATCAGTAGAGGGTTTGTGTTCCTTAAAGTTTTACCTAAGGAGAGAGTCCTGAGGTGCAGGGTGTCCCTGCAGACTCAGCTAAGTTCAGGCAATAAGCAGGTTTAGGAACCTACTAGGAGTGATAAGAATTAACTGCATGTGAGATTGTCTTCAGCAATTTCAATTCAACAATAATTACTAAGGATACATTTTACAAAAGTGCTATTCTTAAAAGTATTACATTAAGTAATTTGAATAAAGTCATTCTGAATTGTGACATATTGGATTGGACACAGTTTGTCTGACTTCAATGGGTTAGATACATTTAGCTGCTGCTTAAGACTTTAGAATATCCAGTAAAATCAGCTAACAGAGCAGATAAGAGATCAGCAGATTTATTGAGCAGATTACAGGCCATGTATTTGTGTTGGGTATCTAATAATTGTGTATCTCCATTAGAGTAGAGACACACTGACAAAATTTCCAAAGGCATCCTTTTTCCTTGGCTGCATCCACCTCTCTTACCAGCTCCTTCAGGAACTTTTCATGGCCTAGGTAAAGAAATCCCCTTACTTGGTGAAGTGGGAACCAGGAAGTGGACTGTGATCTTCAAGGGATCTACCTGCATCCTTCTCACAGAGGGGCCCCAGAGACATGGAACTCCCCTGGCCCCTTTGGCCTTTACATACAAATTTCCTCCCACATGCAAATCATCAATTTGGTCACACATGGACTTAAATTCAGGATCCTCCTCAACTCACAAAACATTGTCTGCAAGTCATGGGCCTCATACAAAGGAACATGAAACTCGGTGTTTCTTCCTCTTTCTGTTGGCAACTCCCAGAGGTGAATGTCTCAGGATTCAGGCCTGAAAGTAAAGGTATACTGCCTTTGAGCACAGAACTCACTGTGGTTCTCCTTGTCTTCAGGTGTCCTGTCCCAGGTGCAGCTGCAGGAGTCAGGCCCAGGACTGGTGAAGCCCTCCCAGACCCTGTCCCTCACCTGCTCTGTCTCTGGATTCTCCATCACAACCAGTGGTTCCTGCTTGGATTGGATCCAATAGCCCCCAGAGAAGGGGCTGCAGTGGTTATCTAGCATATGCCATAATGGTAACACTTACTACAATCCATCCTTCAAGAGTCCACTCTCCACCTCAAGAGACACATCCAAGAACCAGTTCTCTGTGCAGCTGAGCTCCATGACTGCTGAGGACACAGCTGTGTATTACTGTGCAAGAGACACAGTGAGGGGAAATCAAAGTGAGCCCAGACACAAACCTCCCCATGCTGGAGGAGACTGAGCTTCACGGGGTGCTCGTGGCCCACCCACAGCAGAGACTCAGTTTCAAGGAAGATTTGTGGAAACTACAGATTCCTGTATTAATATATGATCTTCCCTTCTTGCTTAAAGCATTGAAACCCTAGGGATTCTGCATTACATCTGTTCTAAGTAAGGCCATTATGTTTCCAGATTTCAAACACAGAAAATAAATTTACAATGTTTTTCTATATTATATGATATTTTATTCAAACACCTATAAATCAGTTTTCTTCATTTTTTTCTTCTGATTTAGACTGGAAGTATGAAAAAACCTTCATTCAACTATCACTGTGATACTCCACACTTAATTCTCAGAATCTAATTGTCCTGGCTGTGCCCAGGCAAATATAATAATAACAATAATAATAATGAATTTGCATTATTGTTTAGTCAACTTTAGGACACATTACTTTATGGTAGAATGATTTTATTTCAATTGAAAATTTAAGGCCCCACTTTTACCAGAGTGAGTGTATAATACATATATTGGCCTTAAAATGACAGAGTTTTATTCTCTCACAGCTCTGGTGGCCAGAAGTCTGAAATCAAGGTGCTGGGATGTCATGCTGCATCTGAAATCTGCAGGGGAGAGGCCTTCCTTGCATCCTCTAGTGTCTGGTGTTTGCTGGCAGCCCTTGACATGCCTTAGCTTGAAGATACTGCCCTCCCATCTCTGCTGCCATTGTCACTGGCATTCTCCCTGGTGTCAGTCTGTGTGTCCTGATTACCTCTTCTTATAAGGATGCCAGTCATATTGGATGAGGGTCACCCTTAATCCAGTGTGGCTTCATCTTATCTAGTGACAGCTTCAAAGACCCTATTTCCTAGAAAGTTCACATTCATAGGATTTGAACATGTCCTTTTGAGGGACACAATTCAGCATGTATATTTATCTCCTTCCTCTCCCAGGCTATTCAGTATTACTGGTTCCCTAGCTTAGGTCCCCACCATCATGTTGAGCCCCATGACATCATTGAAAAAGAGCAAAATGAGGAGAAAACATGGCATGGCTCTGGGTGCATCATACAGGAGTCTCATCTTGTTTTCTCCATCATGGACAGGGCTCATTAAGGCTGCACATGATCCCAACCCACAGGATTCTGGCCCTGAGATGTCATTTCACCTGATGGACTTGTAAAACTACCCACTTCTCTGGTTGCAGATGCCTCATGGAGTCAGATCCTGGCTACATGTCAGGAACCCTGGAAGTTCTTCTTGAGCTATCACCTCTAGGGAAGGTACTGAACTTCCTGACCTGAGAAACTTTTTTAAAAAGGAAATGTGGGACATGGATGTCTGAACCTTGTTATTTTGCTGATTGATGGACCTTTGCCTCAGGAGGAGCTCAGCTCTCTTGCCTCATTTGTGAATTCTAGGGCAGTCTCTGAACTGTCTCTTCCTTAAGTTTGTAAACACCCAATGATCTGACAGAGGTTCCCTTGAATGCCAACATAAAAAAAGAAAAAACAAAATACCTCTCCCAGTCCTTGCAAATTGTTTCTGCATTTCAGGGTTTAGTTTTGAAATATTTTAAATCTTTACTTTTTAACTTTAATTTTAGAGAAGTTTTAAGTTTACATTTACAGAAAAATTACACCAACAGGTAGGGAATTCTCATATAACCCCCACTCACCCACACACATAGTCACCTCTATTATTGCCCTCTTAAATTAGCATGGTACATTTGTTACAGTTGATGATCCAATATTGAAGCATTGCTACTAACCAAAGTCTATAGTTTACATTATGGTTTATACTTTGTGCTGTACAGATCCATAGGTCTTGACAAGTGAGTAATATCAGGTGCCCATTACACAGAAGAATCTCACCATGAAATAAGCCAGAGACAAAGGACAAATATTGCATGATCTCACTGATATGAACTAAGGAGAGTGAGCTGACACATGGAGGTAGAGTCTGGAAGATAGGTTGCTAGAAGATATGAGTTTTGAAATTTTAAAAAAGAAAAAGAATGTCCATTGTAGAAAGATTAGAATGTACAGAAAAGCAAAAATAAGTTAAATATTACCTATATTTTCACCATCACAAGACAATTATATTTAACATTTTTTAATACTTTGAAGTTATACATACATGTATTTTTGTATGGGTTCATATTTTATATAGAAATATTTTAGCATATTAATTGAGATATAATTTACATGCCATGTAATTCATCCATGTAAAGTGTAAAAGCCATTTTTTAGTATATTCACAAGGTTGTGCAACCATCACCACAATCTAATTTTAGAATATTTTGGAAAAAAAAAGAATATTTTGGCCCCCTCCCAGAAGAAGCCCTGTATCCAGTAGCAGCCACTCCATAATCTCCCCCTCCCCCAGCCATAGGTAATCATGATCCTGCTTTCTTTCTCTATAGATTTCCTTTCCTGGATATTTCATATAAATGGAATTACATAATATGTAGTCCTTGCAACTGCTGCCTTCTACTTGCCATCATGCTTTCAAGGTTGAGCCATACTGGATCATATATCAGTATTCCATTCTTTTTTATTGCTATATTGCATTGTATGGATTTAGCACATTTTCTTTATTTATTTATCAGTTGATGGACATTTAGTTTTTTTGTACAGTTAGGGTATTATGAATAATGTTTGCTATGAACATTCATATGTATGTGTTTTTGTGCATATAAGTGTTTATTTCTCTTGGATATATACCTATCAGTTGAAGTGCCATATCAGTATATATTTTTTATGTTACTATTTTTCAACTTTGTCCCAAAGAATAGTTGTAGTATTTTATGTGACCAATATTTTGAAGGCAAATGAAAGGACTAATTTTCCCTTTCAACACTAAGTATGTTGACTTTTAGTATTTGTCAGTCTTATTGATGGAAATGGTATTTCATTGTTGTTTTCATTTGGATTTTTAGCTACTATTTTTTGAAAGTTTTCCTTTATCTTTTCTTGAATTTCTTTCTTTTTTCACATTTCTGTTTTAATGATCATGTCTTTGGTAAATTTTACTGCTGTTTCATATATTTCAATGTGTTAATATTTAGGTGTTAAAAAATCTATCAACACACAGTAAATTATCCTAGTATCTTGTTTTACACTGAATCAAAATGTTATCTTTAGGTTCTACTATATTCTCATATTTTCTTTTCCATTTCATTGGACTTTCTGTTTTTTTCCCACATCAGTATACTCATTAATTTTTAAAGCTTTGTATATTCTTCTATTTTCTAGAGTAAATATCCCCTTTTTACTCTTCTTAATAGCATGACTTGGTTATTTCCATTGATTTATTGTTTACAACTTAATATTAAAATTATTTGTCAAGTTCCAAAGGAAGAAACCATCCTGTGCTTCAATTTGGAATTATTTTATATTGTAGGTTAATTTGGGATGAAATGGCATGTTTATTTCCAGGCACATATTATGTATTTACATTCCCCAAAATCAAAATAATTTTTACCACATTTCATGAATTCTAGGCAATTAAATATCTTCCAAACAAAGCTGTCAAGTCATTGAAGTGTTTTAATATCTCATATTTTGATGATTTTTATTATTGTTTTACATGTTCTTATATTTTATACTATATTGCAAGATATATGTAGCATAAATATCAATATTTTATGCCTTCATTTTATTAATGTGTACCTTTTCCATATAATCCAGTTGATTCTGATATCAGTATTGCTCAATTAGTTTATTTAGGGTTGTTTATTTTTTTCATTTTTTAAAATATATTAAAGTATATCACTCATATATGAATATACATAAACAATAAGTGTATATTAATAGTTGTGAGCTCACAAAACAAACATACATACCATCATACAGGGATCTCATAACTCACCCTACCACCAATACCTTGCATTGTTGTGAAACAATTTTAACTAATGATTAAAGAACATCTTAAAAATATTACTGCTAACCAAAGTATTTTCCCCCAATCCACCCTATTATTATTATTATTATTTATATCATTTATACATGAACATACATAAACAATAAGTGTATAGTAAAAGTTGTGAACTTACAAAGCAAACATTCATGCATCATACAGGGGTCCCATACATCAACCCTCCACCAACACCTTACATTGTCGTGAGACATTTGTTACAAATTATGAAAGAATATTGTCAAAATCTTACTATTAATTATAGTCCTTATCTTACATTTAGTGTATTTTCCCACAACACACCCTATTATCATTTTTTAAATATATTTTCATGACAGAACTTGTAAACTTACAAAACAATCATGCACATGTGTAGAATTCCCAAACAACACCCCTCCATCAACACATCACACCCTGGTTGGAATATCTGTTACAGATTATGAGATAATATAATTCAACTATCACCAGGTCCACAGCATACATTTGGCAGACCTTTTCCATACTCCCCTATTATCAACACAGTACATATTTGACATAGATGTAAGAATATTACATTATTACTGTTAACCACACTCCATGGGTCATTTTAGTTGTATTTTTTCCATGCATCTCCACATTCCAACCACCCTGCAATACTGATGTATGTCTGCTCTAACTCACAAAGGACACTATTGCATCTATACCATTAATCACTATTCCCATCCACCAGTGGGTTTATTGTGATATTCAGTCCCTAGATTATTCTCTATCTTTCTGCCAATTGACTTTTACATCCCTAGACTAACATTTTCAGCCACATCCCCATTTATAAACCAGCTGTTCTTCACTATAATGTGTTACCATCAACTCTGAACATTTCCACACTTTTACAGTAAAGCTAATTATAATTTCTACATCATTAAACATCAGTAGTCCATCTCAGTCCACCTCTTATCTACTTTAAGAATCCACCACCTACCTCCAGGTCTTGAAGATATTTTCCTACATTTTCTAATAGAAGTTTTATGGTTCTTGCTTTTATATTTAGGTATTTGATTCATTTTGAGTTAATTTTTGTATAAGGTGTTTGAGATAGGGTTCCTCTTTCCTTCTTTTGCTATGGGTATCCAATTTTCTCAGCACCATTTGTTGAATGGACTGTTTTGGGTGGGTTTGACAGGCCAGTTAAAAATAACTTGACCATAGATGTCAGGGTCTGTTTTTTAACCTCAATTCAGTTCCATTGGTCTATGTGTCTGTCTTTATGTGAGTACCATGCTGTTTTAATCCCTGTGGCTAAGTAATACAACTTAAAGTCTGGAAATGTGAGTCTTCCAACTTCACTTTTCCTTTTTAAGATGTTTCTGGCTATTTAGGACCCCGTAGCCTTGCAAATAAATTTGATAATCATGTTTTCCATTTATTTTTAAAATGCTGCTGGAATTTTTATTGGGATTGCATTGAATGTGTATATCAAATTGAGTAGAATTGATATCTTAATGATACTTAGTCTTTCAGTGCATGAGGATGGAATATTCTTCTGATTATTTAGGTCTTTTTAATTTCTTTTAATAATGAGTTGTAGTTCTCTGAATACAAGCAATTTAAATCATTGGGTACATTTATGCCTGAATATTTGGGTTTTATCTGTCATATTTTATTTTCACCACTCTTCTGACACTTTTAGTTACTTTTATTGATATAATCGTCATTTCTAGATTCTCTTCCAGGACTCTCTCTTCTGTCTTTACTTTTCAGGCTGTAGCACACCCTTCAGTATTTCCTGCAAAGTGGGTCTCTTGGTTACAAACTCTGTCAGTTTCTGTTTATCTGTGAATATTCTAAACTCACCTTCATTTTTGGAAGACAATCTTGCTGATTCTTGGCTGGAAGTTTTCTCTAACAGTATCTTAAATATATCATACCACTATCTTCTTTCCTCCATGGTTTCTGATGAGAAATAAGTACTTAATCTTATTGGATATCTCTTTATGAATATAAAAGAAAAGCTCGTTATGAATAGCTTTTCTCTTGCTGCTCTCAGAATGCTCTCTTTATCTTTGGCATTTGACATTCGGATTAGTATGTGTCTTAGAGTTGGTCTATTAGGCTTTTTCAGATGGGAGTACATTGTGCTTCCTGGACATGGATATCTATGTCCTTCAATATGGTTGGGAAATTTTCTACCATTATTCCTTCAAATATTCCTTTGGCTCTTTTCCCTTCTATTCTTCTGGGACACCGATGACACATATGTTTGCATGTCTCTTGCTGTCCTTTAGTTCCCTGAGACCTTGGTCAAGTTTTTCCAATCTTTTCTTCATCTGTTCTTTTGTATATTCACTTTCAGAGGCCTTTTCTTCAAGCTCACCAATCCTTTCTTCTGCCTTCTCAAACTTGTTATTATATGATTCCAGTGCATTTTTTATTTCATTTATTGCACCTTTCATTCACATAAAATCTGCTATTTTTCTGTGTATACTTTCAAATTTTTCTTTGTGTTCATCCAATGTCTTTTAATACCCTTAATTTCTTTAGCCATTTCATTGAATTTATTAAGGAGATTGGTTTGAGCATCTATGATTAGTTATCTCAACTTCTTTATGTCATCTGGAGGCTTAACTTGTTCCTCTAACTGGGCCATATCTTCCTGTTTCTTGGTGTGGATTGTAATTTTTTTGTTGGTGTCTTCACATCTGGCTTACTAGAGTATTTATTCTGGGTGCAGTTTTTTCTTTAGTTTAGGGCTTCCTGTCCTTCTCTCTTGCTGGTTATGTGGAAGGAAGCAAGGATGTAGCTGGTGTCATAAGCTGTGGAGGCTCAAGCTACCCTCATTGCCCCAAGGACCAGTGAAGCTTCTCCCAACTTCCTCCTTTGCCAGGGCTAGGGACAGAGCCACAACTGTGTGGAATAATCCAACTCATGCAGGACTAGACTGTAGTTGCCCAAGGAGACTGATTAAGCTTCATGCCACTTTCTCCCCTGCCTTGGGCAGGGATGGAGCTGCAGGTGTGGGCAGCAATCCATGCAGTGCAGGTCCAAGATGACCACAGTTTCCCTGGTAGACTTCTGATTATTCAGTCTCTGCCAGCTAAACGTACCTGCAGTTACCTGAATAGGTTCATGCAAGGCCCATCAGCTTCCTCCATTCTAGAGGTGGGGCTGAAGCCTAGGCTAAGTCTACAGGCCATTCTGGGTGAAAGAAACTGATCTCTACTGTCCCTGTGATTTTCAGTCAGCCCAACTTCCCCTCGTGCTGGGGGTAGATCAAAATGGCCACTACCATCCTTCTAACTTGGACAGGCTCAAACTTTAACTGTTCTTAGGGTTATACTTTAGCGAGTCAAATGTACTAATCAGTAGCTGACATTGGTGCCCAACTGTCTCTTCCTCCCATTTATGGGAAATGCAGCTTCCAATTCCTGCCACAGAACAGCTCCTGGGGTGGCTTATACGGCCAAAGTTGGATGATCACTGACCTCCACAGTGTGGCCTGTAATTTCCCAGAGAGGCTGGTGCAGTTCCCCCCAGCTTCCTCCCTGCACGTGGTAGGCCCGGGACTCAGGCCAGAGTGGCAATCCAACCTAGATGGAAAAAAGCTGGTCCCCACCAGAACCATGACCTTCAGTCAGACCCGCTTCCCCTTATGTCAGGAGCAGAGTAAAGACCTTGGGAACTGGCATCCTTCTGACAGGGACAGGCTCAAACTCCAGCCGCTCCCAGGACCACACTCTTGCCCATGGAATCCACCAATGAGCAGCTGAAGTTGGTGCCAAACTGCCTCCCCCTCCCCTGTTCCTGGAAAGTGGAGCCCCCATCTCCAGTCATGGAACAGCGCCCGAGATGGCCCATGACCCCAGTGGAGGATGGGTACTGGCCTCCACAGTGTGGAGCACTCCACCCACGAATCCTATCCGCAGATGGACTGTCTCCTCCCTCCATTCTCCCAAGGATGCCGCAGGGTGCATCCCTGGTCCCCAAGAGCCCCCAGACAAGTGCTTTAGATAGCTCTGGATGATCAACAACTGCCCCATAGCAGGAGATGACCCCTGGAGCACCTCTCTCTGCCGCCATCTTGCTGGTTGTCAGAAGCTTCCATTTTTAATATTCTTCATATCATCTTCATTATTATTCTATCTGAGCCTTCCCTGACTAATTCCTTGATGTGCTTTTCAATACCCATACATTGTTATTCCTATTGGTGACATCAGCAACCATATAGACTCCTCATTGCCTCATACCACTGCCTCTCCTACTTGGCTTCATGCTAGTCATATATATCCTTTCCCTTGTATATTTTTTCACTCACTTGATTGATAGTATTATTTGGCTTGGATGCAATATGCTGAATTCAAGGTGTGTTCAAGATAAGATGAGGTAAGGGATTTTCACTAACAAGGTGATCTAAGGCAGCCAGTGTATTGGCAAAGATACTCAAGCTGAGGGGTTGTTGAACCGCAGCAGGTATTCCTTGTGAAATCTTGGTTTTCAGAATATAGGTCTTTTCTGGTTCTGTGGTGGAATAATACTAACAACATATGATAATATCTTACAACACAGGCAACGTACTATAACCACATACATAAAGTTGCCACTGTGGATTGGCATGAGCAAAAAGGAGAAGGCAGCACCAAAGTGTGCTCCTACATGAATACATCAAAAAAGGGAATGCATTCATAACTAACTTTTCTGGGGGATTGTGTGTGTGTGTGTTCCTTTGAGAGTAGAGACATTTTGACCCTAATTCCCAAATCATATTTGATCATTGTTTATATCACTTTCCTGCCAAGCTCCTTTAAGTCATTTCTGGCCTGGAACACATGTCAGTGTGGTAGGTGAAAGAACTGGGTTCAGTGGGGGCACAGCTGGCGCCCTGTTCCTAAGTGAGCCCCAGGGACAGGACCTACCCACCCTCCCTTTCACCTTTATTTAAAAATTGACCTCACACATGTAAATTGCCATTCATAGAAACAGATGAAACACACCACCCATTTTACTAAGTCCAGGACATGTCTCACTCTTTAAAATACTTTCTGGAAATCATGGACATAATTTTAAGAATGTGCAACCCATGTAATTCTTCCACTTTCTAGTGGCAGCTCCCAGATGTGAGGGTCTAAGGGAGAGAAAGAATATTCAAATTACTAAAATAAAGACTGAAAATCATATATTACTGACAACTTTACTAAAATAAACTTTTAAGGGAAGATTATGAACAACTGTGTGATGAAATTTGAAAAATAAAATGAAATGGACAAATTTCTAAAAACACTCAATTACCAAAACTGAATAAGAAACCAGAAATCTGAACAGACCTTTAACAAGAGGAAATTGATTCATTAATCACAGCCTTCCCAACAAAATATAGGACCAGCTGGTACCACTGGTGAATTCTGCCTAACATTTAGAAGACAAAAATCCTTCAAATTCTAGTACACAAAGCAAAACCTATAAAATTGTGTGGTGCAAAATGTAAGCCATAATGTAAACTATTGACCAGAGTTAGTAGTAATGCTTCAATATTTGTTTATCAATTGTAACAAATGCACCACACTAATGAAAAATGTCACTAATGGGGAAAATTGTGGGAGGGGAAGGGTTGGGGTATATGGGAATCTCCTATATTTTTGATGTAACATTTGTGTAATCTAAAACTTCTTTAAAAATAAAAAAGAGAAGAGAATAGAAAGCTCCTAATACCCTGCAAATCCAGGATTGCTCTGATACCAAAGTCTGAAAAAGATACCATAAGAAAATAGAAATATAATACATATTAATTTTAATATTCTTTATGAATTTAGATCCAAAAATCCTCAATAAAGTATGAGCAAATCAAATGAGGATCATATTTATACTTACAGACCTTAGTTAGTGCAATGTATTCCCTGAATACAAGGATGTTCCATCATGAAAATATACTGAGAATTTCTCAATGCATTACAATGCATAAATAGAATAAAGGGAGATACATAATTGTCTCAGTTGATATATATTTGACAATATCTTACAGGATTTATTGTCAAAAGACTCTGCATCCTAGGAATACTAAAAGGACATTTATGATAAAGGAAATTTATGGAAAAAATCAGCTAATATCATAATTAGTGGTAAGATATTTAAAACTTTCTCCTTAAGTTAAGGAAAAAGACAAGGACTGCATAGACTGACATGATGGAGATATATTGAAATCAATAACTTACTTTGAAATCTCAGAGAATCCTGCATGAGCCCTGGTCCTCTCAGCTTCTTTAGTTAAAAGTCTCAAATGTAGCGAATCCAAGGGATATGCTCATTACACAAAGTGAGGGTGTAAACCTCACTAGGTAGGTCTCATTTTGACACAGCTCTGGTTGAGGGGAGCTGCCAGGTCCAGTGTTTAGGGTGCACAAACCCAGGCATGAGGCTCACTCTTTGCAGGTATGTGCTTCCTTTGGGCATGTTGTCAAACACTTCTATGCACTGTTTGAAATTTTCATCTGGAAAATGTAGGTAACACTGATAACTCCTTCATATAGTTTCTGTACATATGCATAAATGAAACAAGATAATGGGAGCTAAGTGTTCACACTGGCAAAATCACCCAATATCATATTGTCCTGAATGACATCATTGACTCCAACTCCCCCAGGCCACTTCTATCTGATCTGGGCACATCCCTCTCCCATGAACTCCAATGCCAGAGATTTTCATAGAGTAGGAGGACATGAAAATCAGGGCTTTCAGTCGGCTGATGCAAACCATCCCATCCCTGACTTTGCAGATCAGAGAGAGAGGCCCCAGCCCTGGGATTCCCAGGTGTTCCAGTTTTCCTGAGCAGAATGTGTGTGCTTATAAGTATCCTGTGTGAGTTGCAGCTGGTGGAGTTGGGGAAGGCTTGCAACAGCCTGGAGGCCCTCTGCAAAACTACTGAGCAGCCTCTCAGTTCACCCAGCCATGCACTGCTGTAGCAGAGACTCAGAGAGGGGAGGGCAGAGTGAGCCCAAGCACAATCCTCCCCTCAGGGTGGCAGGAGTGGACTGGGCTGCAGGGAGCTTAGGAGACCAGGCACAGGTGCAGATGGGGGTTAAGAGATGGTTTCCTTTGTAGTGTGGGGCTTCATCTCCATCTCACAGTACTTCCTAAGAATGCTTCTAGATTTATAATCCTTCTGTTTCATTGATGTCTCTGAGTGAGATAAGTTTCATTGTAAAAGAATAAACATTCCTATTACCACAACATTTAACCTGTGCCCTTGGTTTTAACTACACCCTGAATTTGTTTGTGTGTTTTTTGGAGGGGGGAATGCATGACTGTTTTAGAAGTTTCTTGGAAATGTCTTTGCATATTATAATGTCCCATGGAGCCAGATTCTTTCCAAATCTTGATGAGCAAGCTCTTGAATATTGAGTCAAGATATTATTTTCTTCTAATTTTTCGTATAGTCTTTGTTTGACTGGATACCATACTGACAGCTTCCTATGGTAGGCCAACATATACCCCTCCATAGTTTCTTTTGTCATCTTCTGTTACTGATTCTTCTGTTACATCTTTAGCTGCTCCTGCAGGGTCTCGGCCCGCGCCCGCGCTGGTGGCTATGGAGTTCCCGCAGCCCATCGCACAGCCCGCCTGGGAGCCAAGCTCCGGAGAAGCAGACGGAGACAGAGGGTGGGCAAGACAGGAGCCAGGGGCCGGCGGGGGGCGCGCGGGAGCCGCCCCTCCCAGCGCCCTCCTGCCGCCTCGGGAATGTTGTGGTAATAGAAGGGGACTGGTTAGATAGTATATTCCTTTATGGAACTTTCCGTTGTTGACACATGAAAGACAAGTTAATAAACTGTCATGGAGCTATGGTTGCCCAGCCTGGTCTGCTGTGCTCCAGCAGCATTTTCATCCTGGTCATTCAACACAGTTCATGAAGATCATGCCTTTTCACCCATACTTTTTTGATAGATTGTAAATAATAAAATCCTTATTCTATTTATAACTTAAGACAATAAGGCTCTATAAATGAATTACCTAAAATAATATATTTGTTATCTTTTACAATTTCTACGTCATGTTAATTTTTAGCTGGACAATCATTAAATTGATTCTTTGTGATCACTTTCCTTTTTTTCTATTGGGTTTTTTATTTTATTTAAATGCCAGAAAATTTTCTTTATTGGGAATAACGAATTACATCGTAATATTTCAAAATAAACTACTTAAATTTGAGTGTCATATGTGCATTTTGATTAAATCTTATTTTCTTACTCAAAGGCTTATGTAATTATCGCTATACTTCCTAGTCACTGAGTATCTCATGCTACCCTTGTATAATCATGACACCTCATCATGTTAATTCTATGCTGTTTTCAAGGATTTGTGATGGATGGTTACTGGAATATTTGGATGATTCTTTGCTAATCACCACGTGTCTCTTGTTAGTACTACAATGTAAATTACTCAATTTACCAATGTATTTAAACAATTAAAACATTTTTATCCCTCTTTAAAAAACAAACAAACAAACAAACAAACAAAGAATAAACATTCCTGCATGCACACAAAACAGGATGTCCTTTATGGAGGCAGAAATGGCTCTGCCTGTGGTCACCAGGAACAGATTTCTGAGCAGGCTGGTGATTCCTTTCCAATGAGACCCAGGGCAGAGACCTCCATGAGTTTCTATGACTAGAACACATTTGACATTCAGATTTGAGCCAAGAGGGAGGCTATGCCACGATAAGTAACCTATATATCCTAATGGGTTTCATATCTGGCTCCTTGTACTCACACAAAAGTGTGCAAATCAGACTGAGCACTGATACAATTGTATCTTTTCCTACAAATCCATTTAATTTCCTGCTAGTCTTTGTTTTCATATCACTCTGTTCCTTCTACTTTCTGGCAATGCCTGTTGTAAATCACAAGTCTCAGAACATTTACCTTTCACTCAGGTTATGACTCAGGCTGTGGTTCCTACAGGAACCTGGGAAAGGCTGAGGGACTACCTCACCCACCACTGACTAAAATCATCTTCTTTGACCCTGAGTGAGGACTCATGTGGGAACTGCAAGTGGCCATTAGTAGAGGAATGGATAACATTGTTCAAAATTTGATGTGGCTGGAGAATTGTTTTATTCTGTTTGTGCAGGAGTCCTAGCTTTAATACAAAAATTCTGTCATAATCATTGATGACTTTGGAGTCTAGGGCAAGTCCTTTTTATGTCCTGTTTCTGCCACCCCCACAGGGAACATGGCTAGGGATGAATGTCTGACAATTTTATCATTAAATCTATACCAGAGAGCATTATATTGCCAGTTTGCAATATGTTGCATTCATATTCCCTTCCCAATACATACTTATATATATTGGCTAGGGTTGGTACAATGACTGTATTTCCAAACCCACCCTTGGTCATTGGCTGCATCTGAATGCCTGTCCACCTCATTCAGTACATTTCTTGCCTGGGAGTAGAGGAAACTAGGCCTAGTGTGGGGCAATCCAGGGAAAGGAACTGTGTGCTCTGAGGGCTCAGCCAGCATCCTCCTCCCAGGGTGCCCCTAAGACAATGGTCTTCCCTCATTCACTGTCATTTTACAAACAGAGTTACCTCCCAGATGCAAATCAACACATGGGCAGACAGATGAAACCACAGTACAAATTCACATGAATATAGTTTCCTTCTTGTCAGGAAACATATTTTCTGGACATCATGGACCTCATCCACAAGAACATGAAAGCCTCATGGTTCTTCTTTTTTCTGGTGGCAGCTACCAGATGTGAGTGTCTCAGGGGATCAGACAAGAAGGTAATGGGGATGATGTCTCTGAGCTCAGTACTCACTGTGGGTCTCCTCATCCTCAGGTGTCCTGTCCCAACTGCAGCTGCAGGAGTCTGGACCTGGCCTGGCGAAGCCCTCATAGACCCTGCCCCTCACCTGTACTGTCTCTGGAGTCTCTTTAACCAGCAGTGATGTGTGCTGTATCCACCAGTCTCCAGGAAAAGGGCTGGAGAGGGTTGGCAGGATAATTAGTGGTAGAAGCACAAACTGCACCCCAACTCTTTGGTTGTGACTCAGCATCACCAGAGAAACCTCAAAGAATGAAGTTTAAAGCTGAGCAGCCTGAGAGATGAGGACACAGCCATTTATTACTGTCCAGACACACACAGTGAGGGGAAGTCACTGTGAGCTCAGACAAAATCCTCTCCTCAGGGCACAGCAGAGGGCTGGGCTGCATAGAGTTCACAGAACACCAAGGAACACTCAGAGGCCAACCCCAGCAGCAGGTGCAGAGAGGTGCTGGGAAGAGTTTCCTGGCCTTGCCCAGGGCTCCCTCTTCTTGCTCCACAACATGGAACCCCCAGAGAACTGTCCTTGCCTCTTTTCTAAGCAGTGCTATGATGAATGCAAGATTCAATTGCAGAACTATTTTTTATGTTACTACCTCTGTGTGTCAATACAGACATATATAAATATATTATTTTAGCATTATATGTTTTATGTGAGGCAGGTAAGGTTATCATAAAGAAATTGTCACACCCTTAATTCTCCCCACACAACCACAGGCTTCTGAAGGCCAAACTTACTTGACAGAACTCACAGGGACACAGATCTACTCAGATGTGTACTTGGATCTCATATTCCAGCACATCCTGGCAAGCTGAACTTGACTTCAACTGCCTCCACTCTGCTCTGCATCTCTGTGTGGGAAACAGTTTTCTCATTGTGTATCTTGTCTGTTAGAAATGACTGTTCCTGTTTCCAGTTGTTTAGGCCTAAGTGCACCTATAGGTTCTAGGCCAAGGGCAAGAACAACTTTCCTGATCACAACTATCCACTGGAACATACCTCACTCCTTCCTTGTTTTAATTTCTGATCTAAGTTTCCTGGAGAAAGCCTGGAATATGAGAATATGGACAGTTTTGAAATTCTATCCAAGTGTGATGGTTAGGCTAATGTGTCAACTCAGCCAGGTAATAGTTTCCAGGTGTTTGTTCCAGAAAGCACTGGGTTAATTGTAATACAAGAGCATTTATGGACTTTGATCATCAGTGAGTTTACTGCATGGATGGCTGATTACATCTGCATCAATCAAGGAGTTGCTGTCAGCAACGGGTGATACTTTTATCCAATCAGTTGAATGCCTTAAAAGGGGAAGTGATTTCAACATTCAGAGAGAATTTCCCAGCTCATCGTTGGACATCCAACTTCTCCCAGAAACTCATCAAGGACCTTTCATCAGACTTTCATCAGAGCCCCTGGTTTGCAGCCTGCCAGCAGAACCAGGACTTGTGTATCCCCACGGTCGCATGAGAGACTCTTAAAATCTTATATTATTGACAGATATCTCCTGTTGATTCTGTTTCCTGAGAGAACCCTTATTTATACAGCTTGGGAAACCTCACTCAGCCTGGACATGGACAGGATTGACAGATTGATAGCTCATTCTCAATTCCTTGAGTGGTGGTTCATGGCCATTCTTAGTTGGTGGAGCGATTTGTCTGGTTAATTCCGATAACAAATGAGACTCTGGCATGCTAACTAGTTACATGACCCCTGGTCGGCATCCCCCAACTTCTTAGAGGGACAAGTGACATTCAGCCACCCAAGATTGAGCAATAACAAGTCTGTTGATGGCCTTAGATGTCCAGGTGGCACACACACTACACTGACTGGCTCAGTGTGTGCCTACCCTATGCAGGCAGGCACAGGTAACCCGTTGAACCCCATTTGTGATGGGGATCTGGGATTGCAATTGACCCACCAGGCAGTTTCCAGGAAACCAGAGTCTTTGGGTTCGGGGAGGAGTCTGGTTGCAAAGCTGAAACTTTAAAGGAATTGAGGGAAGGGCACCACCAGGAGTGGAACCCTAAATTCTGCTGAGGCTTTACGAGATAAACCTGCGATGACCTGCCCTTTGGAGACCACACCTTGTCAACCTTCTTTCCAGCCCTAAGCCTCCAGCCTATCCCAGGGAATCTGGGCCTCCTCCCAGCCACAAGACAGGTACCAGCCAAACTCTAGCCTGCACTGCAAAACTTCCAGTCTGCCATGAGGAATCTGTCTTCCAACCCCTGCCTGAAGAGGTTAATCCTGTCTCACCAGAAGAAAATGCAAAGGAATGCCTTGAGGTCAGTAGCCTGCAAGACATCTCTAATCCTTCTCCTTACCCACTCCCCCCACCCCTCTTGTCTTCGAGAACCATTACTAGACTAAAATCACAAGAAGCCCCCAAAGGTGAAATACAAAGTGTGATGCAAAAGGAAGTACGCTATACTCTGAAAGAATTGCATGAATTTTCCAACTTATATACACAGAAATCAGGGAAATATATGTGGGAATGGATACTAAGGGATGGGATAATAGTGGAAGGGATATAAAGTTGGATCAGGCTGAATTTATTGATATGGGCTCACTAAGCTGGAATTCTAGATTCAAAGCTGTAGCTCAAGGGGTTAGAAAGTGCTTTAACAGTTTATTTAGGTGGCTGACTGAAGCATGGACCAAATGATGACCTAGCATGTCTGATGTTGAGATGCCCAATTTGCCCTGGTATATAGTAGAGGAGGAAATTCAAAGGCTTAGAGATATTGGAATGGTAGAATGGATTTACCATTTGAGACCTGCCCACCCACCCCAGGAATGTCCAGAGGACATATCTTTAAACAGGACCTTGAGGAATAAATTTGTAAGACTAACTCCATCTTCTCTGAAGAGCTCTGTGGTTGCTCTTCTCTGCCGCCAAGATATTACCATGCGTGGGGGGGCTGTAATGGAATTGGAATCCTTAAACATTATGGGGATGATCAGATCTCCGTCCTGTAAAAGTCAAGTATCTGCAGTTAATTGCCAAAGGTAAGGTGGGCGTGGCTACCACAATGAAAGACAGATTCAAAATAGCACATAGAATAGTCTGAATCCCATGGAGTTATGGCATTGGCTAATAGATCTTGGGGTATCTAGAAGTGAAATACATGGGCAGTCTACTAAATTTCTTCTGAATCTGTATAAGCAGAAGAGTTCTAGGTCAAGTGAACAAAATCATAACTCAAATTATGGACACAGAGAATCATGGCTCCTCAATCAATTCCCAGACTTGAGACAGTTTACAGACCCAGAGCCCCTTGAATGAGAAGAAGGTCAGGTCCCCTTGGGGAAGGATCCTGTTAAACTGCCAAAAATTTACACTGTTTATCTTCATCCCACCTTTCCTCAGGGAGACCTACAGCCTTTGCCAGAGTAATTGTGCATTGGGGAAAATGAAATGATCAGACATTTCAGGGATTATTAGACACTGGTTCAGAAGTGACATTAATTCCAGGAGACCCAAAACATCACTGTGGTCCACCAGTCAGAGTAGGGGCTTATGGAGGTCAGGTGATTGATAGAGTTTTGGCTCAGGTCTGTCTCACAGTGGGCCCAGTGGGTCCCCAGTCCCATTCTGTGGTTATTTCCCCAGTTCCAGAATGCAAAATTGGAATAGACATAATCAGTAAATGGCAGAATCCCCACATTGGATCCCTGACTTGTGTAGTGAGGTCTATTATGGTTGGAAAGCCAAGTGGAAGCCTCTAGAACTGCCCCTGCCTAGAAAAATAATAAATCAAATGCAATGCTGGATTCCTAGAGTGATTGCAGAGATTAGTGCCACCATCAAGGATTTGAAGGATGCAGGGGTGGTGATTCCCACCACATCCCCAATCACTCTACAATTTTGCCTGTGCAGAAAACAGATGGATCTTGGAGGATGACAGTAGATTTTCATAAACTTAGCCAGGTGGTGACTCCAATTGCAGCTGCTGTCCCAGATGTGGTATCATTCCTTGAGCAAATCAACACTTCCCCTGGTACCTGGTAGCAGCTGTTCATCTGGCAAATGTTTTTTTTCTCAATTACCATTAGTAAGGACCACCAGAAACAGTTTGTTTTCAGCTGGCAAGGCCAGCAGTATACCTTCACTGTCCTGCCTCATGGGTATATCAACTCTCCAGCCCTATGTCATAATATTGTCTGCAGGGAACTTGATAATCTCTCCCTCCCATGAGACATCACACTGGCCCATTATATTGATGATATCATGTTGATAGGACCTACTGAGCAAGAAGTAGCAATGACTCTAGATTTATTGGTAAGGCATTTGCATGAGAGAGGATGGGAGATAAATCCAACAAAGTACAGGGTCCTTCTACCTCAGTGAAATTTCTAGGTGTCCAGTGGTGTGGGACCTGTCAAAATATCCCTTCTAAAGTAAAGGATAAGCTGTTGCACTTGGCCACTCCTATGACCAAAAAAGTGGCACAACACTTAGTTGGCCTCTTTGGATTTTGGAGACAACACATTCCTCATTTGGGTTTGTTACCTTGGCCCATTTACTGAGTGACCAGAAAAGCTGCTAGTTTTGATTGGGGACTGGAACAAGAGGAAGCCTTGCGACAGGCCCAGGCTGCTGTGCAAGCTGCACTACCACTTGGACCATGTGATCCAGCAGATCCAATGGTGCTGGAAGTTTCAGGGGCAAATAGAGATGCTGTCTGGAGACTTTGGCAGGCCCCTATAGGGGAATCACAACGCAGACCCTTAGGATTTTGGAGCAAAGCCTTGCCATCCTCTGCAGATAACTACTCCTCTTTTGAGAATCAGCTTTTGGCTTGTTACTGGGCCTTAGTAGAGACTGAATGCTTAACGATGGGCCATCAAGTTACCATGAGACCTGAGATGCCTACCATGAGCTGGGTATTGTCTGACCCACCAAACCATAAAGTTGGACGTGCACAGCAGCACTCCATAATAAAGTGGAAGTGGTATATATGAGATAGGGCTTGAGCAGGTCTTGAAGGCAAAAGTAAGTTACATGAGGAAGTAGCCCAAATGCCCATGGTCACCACCCCTGCCATGTTCCCTTCTCTTTCCCAGCCCACAGCTTTGGCCTCTTGGGGAATCCCTTACAATCAGTTGATTGAGGATGAGAAAACTCAGGGATGGTTTACAGATGGTTCTGCATGATATGCAGGTACCACCCGAAAGTGGACAGCTGCAGCACTGCAGCCCTTTTCTGGGACATCTTTGAAGGATAGCGGTGAGGACAAATCCTCCCAGTAGGCAGAGCTTCAAGCAGTGCATCTTGTTGTTAAATTTCCTTTGAAGAAAAAATGGCCAGATGTGCATTTGTACACTGATTCACCACTGTTGCCAATGGTTTGGCTGGATGGTCAGGGACTTGGAAGAAACATGATTGGAAAATTGGTGACAAGGAGGTCTAGGGAAGAGGTATGTGAATAGACCTTTCTGGGTGGGCAAAAAACACGAACATATTTGTGTCCCACATGAATGCTTACCAGAGGGTGACTTCAGAAGAGGAAGAGTTTAATAATCAAGCAGATAAGATGACTTGCTCTGTGGCTAATGCTCAGCCTTTTTCCCCAGCCACTCCTTTCATTGCCCAATGGGCTCATGAACAAAGCAGCCATGGAGGTTATGTATGGTCTCAGCAACATGGACTTCCCCTCACCAAGGCTGACTTGGCTACAGCCACTGCTGCTTGCCCAATCTGCCAACAGCAGAGGCCCTTACTCAGCCCCAGATATGGCACCATTCCTCGAGGTGACCAGCCTGCTACCTGGTGGCAGGTTGACTACATTGGGCCACTTCCACCATGGAAGGGGCAACGATTTGTTTTTTTGTTTTTTTTTTTTTAGCGATTTGTTTTAACTGGAATAGACACATTCTCTGGCTATGGGTTTGTGTTTCTGGCATGCAATGCTTCTTCCAAAACTACCATCTGTGGACTTACTGAATGTCTTATCTACTGTCATGGCATTCCACACAGCATTGCTTCTGATCAAGAAACCCATTTCACAGCCAATGTTGTGCAGGAATGGGCACATGCCCATGGAATTCATTGGTCTTGCCATGTTCCCCATGACCCTGAAGCATCTGGATTAATAGTATGGTGGAATGGCCTTTTGAAGACTCAATTACAGTGCCAATTAGGTGGCAATACCTTGCAGGACTGGGGCAATGTTCTCCAGGAGGCTGTGTATACTCTGAATCAGCATCTTCTCTATGGTGCTGTTAACCAGAATTCATGGGTCCAGGAATCAAGAGGTGGAAATGGGAGTGCACCACTCACTATTACCCCTAGTGATCCACTAGGAAAATTTTTGCTTCCTGTCCCTGCAACTTTAAGCTCTGCTGGTCAACAGGTTTTAGTTCCAAAAGGAGGAGTAGGAGTGCTGCCACCATGGAACATAACAATGATTCCATTGAACTGGAAGTTAAGACTGCCTCCTGACTGTTTTGCGCCCCTCTTACTTGTGAATCAACAGGCAAAGAAGGGAATTACTGTACTGGCTGGGATGATTGATCCTGACTATCAAGGGGAAATAGGACTACATCTACATAATGAGGGTAAAGAAAAGTTTGCCGGGAATACAGGAGATCCTCTAGAGCATCTCCTAGTACTGCCTTGCCCTATGATTAAAGTCAATGGAAAATTGCAACAAACTAATTCAAGCAGTATTAACAATGGCTCAGAATCTTTGTTAATGAAAGTTTGGGTCACTCCACCAGGCAAGAACCATGGCCAGCTTAAGTGCTTGCTGAAGGTAATGTGAACATGGAATGGGTAGTGGAAGAAGGTAGTGATAAATATGAACTTCGGCCATGTGACCAGTTACAGAAATGAGGATTGTAATAGTCATGAACCCTTCTTCCTTGTTTCATTATGAGTATGATTGTATATGTACATAAAATGAATTTCTTGTTTTCTTCCTCAACCTTTTCCCCTATCATATGAAAAGTTGTATTAATTCCACGTCATAATATTTAAGGAGGTCAAGTTTAAGAGTAAAAATTACCTAAGGACTTGCACCCTATTCTGTGGGGAATAAATGCATTTCTGGTTGTACACAGGGGAGTTGAACATTGTTAGGTGGAAATATATATGTATGCTTGTCTGTTATTGTTTTTACTTAGAGACTAATTATGGTTTAGGGTAATGTGTATGATTGCTGAGTTAACAAGCGGTGGACTGTGATGCTTAGGCTAATGTGTCAACTTGGCCAGGAAATAGTTTCCAGGTGTTTGTTCCAGCAAGCACTGGGCTAATTGTAATACAAGAGCATTTATGGACATCAATCACCACTGAGTTTACTGGGTGGATGTCTGATTACATCTGCATCAATCAGGGAGATTACATCATCAATGGGTGACACTTTTATCCAATCATTTGAATGCCTTAAAGGGGAAGTGATTTCAACATTCAGAATTTCCCAGCTCATCATTGGACCGCCAACTTCTCCCAGAAATTCATCAAGAACCTTTCATCAGGCTTTCATTGGAGTCCCTGGTTTGCAGCCTGCCTGCAGAACCTGGACTTGTGCATCCCCATGGTCATGTGAGAGCCTCTTTTAAAATTTCACATTATTGACAGATATATCCTGTTGATTCTGTTTCCCGAGAGAACCCTGACTAATACACCAAGTTTCCCAGTCCCATCTCCTAATGCAGCAATTGTCCTATCAGGGTATTTCTGCCTCTGCCTCGGGTACCTAGGGTCCAGTATCTTTTTCCCAGTTGTTTCCTCCCAAGCTATTTGTTTTTTCACCAGTGTCTTCAACTGCCCATTTCAAAGTCTTTCATGTCCATGTTAAGGCTTTCATTCCTCACCGAGGATAGGGGAGGTGGTTCTGGACATACTTTCCATGATGGCCTCTGTTTCCTCCCTCTTTCTACTGGATCCCAATAGTGCCCATAGAGTACTGGTTTTGCTTGCTTTCAATATGCATGTTAATTTTTCTTCTGTAGTGGAGCTATGAAGGTTGCTGTGGGAGTATTTCTACAAAGGATACTGGCCTTCTCACCAAGCACCATTTGGAGAGTGGAGTGTTTTTGTTTTGAATGTTTTTTGCTCTTTTTCTGTGTGGATGCACCCTAATTCTGCAGGAATCACATGTAATATAGTAGTGATCTGGTCCCTGGAAAACTTACTTTAGCAAATTTACTTGTAGTTAAATTTTACTTTATTAAAATTTATAAACTAGGGATTTAAAGGAATCAACATTAAGTGTGTAAAGATAAAACCCATAGAATGGGAGAAAACATTTATAAATCACACATCTAATAATGGACATGTATCTAGAATTTGTTAATTACTACATACTAACAAAAATGGCTCAAAGAAGATGTACTAATGGTTAAAAAATAAATGAAAATAAGTGTTGCATGACTTGTCATCAGGGAAATATAAATTAAAACAACAATGCAATACCATTTAACACCCATGAGGAAGAGTGGAATAAAAAATTAAGATAGTGACAAGTATTTGAGAGAATATGAAGAAAGAGGAACCCTATTACAATGCTGGTGGGAATGGTAAATGGTCAAGTCTCTTTAAAAAACTGACCTGCAGATCCTCAAATTATTAAATAAAAAAATAAAATAAATTATACTATGAACTCACAATTCCACTTCCAGGTATATACACTAAAATATTGAAAACAGGGGTTTCAATATATACATGTGTACACCAAGGTACATAGCAGCAGCATTTTCAATCTCAAAGTTGTAGCAGTTCAATTTTCATCAATAGATGAGCAGATAAACAAGCCAATACTCACAATGGAATATTATTCACTTGTACAAAGGAAAGACTCCTGCTGTAACAGGGGTAAACTTTGGAGTGTGTTTTTGAATTAAATAGTCCAAATACCAAAGGAATAATATTGTATGATTTCACTTACATAGAATGCCTAGAATATGCAAATTCATTGACACAGGAAGTAGATTAGAGGTTACCAGATTCAAGATCCAATAGAGACTTAATACTTAATGGGTACATTATGTTTGATGAGATTTGATTTTTGTCAATTTTGTTGACACATCTTGCACAAAATTGCAAACTTAATGAATATTCTTCAATTGTACACAGGAAAGTATAATGTGAGAATTTTTTGTTATATGTATGTCATGTAAATTGATTTTTGTGCAAAATAGAAATGAATATTGATACTCACTATCACGTGTTTGAACCTTGAATACAACATGGAACCTGAAAGAGGCCACCCATGAATTTCTATATAATTTATGATTTCTTTCATATTAAAGACAAGAATAGGAAAATCTATAGGGATAAAAAGTAGATTTATAGTTTATTAAGGCTACATAGGAGGTAGAAAGGAGGATGTTTGATAGGGTGTATGGTTTTTATTTGAGAGTTAATAATCATATTCTAATATTGACTCTGATGATGGTAGTCCCTATTTTTTTAATAAAATAATAGAGATCAAATTATATTCTTTAAATGGGTGAATTTCATGGTATATGATTTATATCTTAATAAAACTACTTTTAAAAAGAATATTAATTGTTCCCTGGAGAGAAGGGAAGAGGTAATGAGTGAAAACTTTTAAGAGTTCACTATTGAGATGGTGGTGATGGCTACAAATGTGTACAAAAATCTAATTCTTTACTGAACATTACACTTAAATATGTGATGATTATCATGACCTGGGAAATGTCAAAGAGTACTTTAAAAACCTCTGCTGAACACTAGCTCTCTCTACATTCTTTAAACACTAAGATTGCAGCAACATCAGCAATGTTCTCATTAAACAAAGGGGGATGCTACAAATCTCCCTAGACTTGCTCCACTCTGTCCACAAGTTGGTTCAGGGGAACCTTGAGTCTAGTGGTGATAAACACAGGCTGGACACTGAGGCTCACCTTCTACAGCATCAGACCTTGGACATGTTGGCCCACCATTATAACTTTCTGTTTGAAATTTTACATCTATGAAATGGAGGTGACACTGATATCTTCTTCACAAAGTTTCTGTACATATTTAGAAATGAAATATGACCAAGTATTCTAATTGTTTAGTCCAGCCCAGTCAAATAATAATATTATCCCAAATACTGTCATTTCCACCCAGAAAATCCAGGGTGCACATACCTGTTCTAGGGCACTTCCTTTTTTGAAAGCTCCTAACCAAGTGCTTGCAGTTTATTAGGAGGATGTGCAAATAGTTTCAACAGTTCCAGATACACACACATCATGGGGTCTGTCCATGCACATAATCACCACATCTTACCAAAGAATGCTGTTCCTATCCAGGCCACAGCCAATGCATCTAGCCATTGAATTATGCTATGGATTTTAGCCTTATTTAAAGAAAGAAGGAGAGTAGTAAATTTAAGCTAACATAATGGAAATGCTGTATGATGAAACTATCAAACAATGTAAGATGAACTGGCTTTATTAAATATTAGTCAAAATAGACTTCATTACAATGACTATTATGAGAAAAAAAGAGGCATAATTTATAGTGATAAAGGGAGGGTCATTTAATCAAGAAGTCTGGGGCTTCCTCTCCAGCTAACTGCTTCCCCAGGGAGCATCTCTAAATTGATATTATGTGCCTACCTCTGATGCCATCAATTAGAAAACTTTTGCAATAGGATGAAACACAATCATATGCAAAACCAGCCAACTCTCCGTTATGAAGTCAGAAATGACTCTTCCATTGTGTGCCAGGTTCAGAATTCTGAGTAGCTCAAGGCAACCAGATGAGTCTTTCACAATTAGACAGAAGACAGAAGACCCAGTAAGATTCCCTTCAGGACACTCTTTGAGATTCACATGATAACCAAAAGATAGGCTATTCTAAGCTCTAGAATGTATGGATTTCAAATTGCACTCCTACTCATACAAAAGTTTGCACATCAGTCATTGATCTGATTATCTATTGTCTGACAATCCATTTTGTTTTCCACTAATCTTTTCATTGTTTTTTTTAATTTTAAAAGACTCTTTAGATTATAAAAATATTACATAAAAATATAAGGGATTCCCATATACCTCACTCTGTCCTCCTCCCACACCCTCCCACATCAACAACATCCTTCATCAGTGTGGTATCTCTCAAAATTGATGAACACATATTGAAGTACTCCTACTAACCATGGACTACAGTTTACATTATAGCTTACACTCTGTCCCACACAGTTTTGTAGGTTATGACAAAATATATAATGGCCTGTATCCATCACTGCAATGTAATGCAAGACAACTCCAATGTCCCCAAAATGTCACCATATTTTACCTATTCATCCCTCTCACATTCCTCAGAACCTCTGGTGGCCACTGACCCCAATCAATCTTAAGTGTTCCTACATTGCTAGAATAATAAGTCTATAATAAGGGAACAATAAGTCTACTTTAGTTCATTGTTCATTCCCCAATCTTGAGGACTTTGGGATGGTGATGTCCTCTCTGATTCTAATGGAGAGGGAGATTAGAAGCTATGGAGCAGATAGATGGAACCATCCTTCTTACAGTTGCATACACTCTCTGTTCATTAGGATGGGTGTCTACTCTCCAGTACTTTTGGCTTATCCCTAATCTTTGCTCCTTCATCTCCCTGTCAATGTATGATGTGGTTCCTGTGGTCTAAATCCCAGTGCTTAAGCTCCTTACCTGGAAGACAGTTTGTGGCTCAGGCTTTGTCTCTTATCTGTGAAAGGTTGAGAGACATCCTTACTCCTTACTGACAGCAACCTTCTCCTCTGTCTACTGTGTGTGATGTAGGTTATACAAATGGGTATTTCTATCCATGCAGATGATGGTTGTTAGGTCAAATGGGAAATAAATATTATGCTGAACTCTTGTGTCGCACAAACTCTCATACCACCTCCAATTCCTGTGGACTTGGGGGGAGCTGCTGATTCACTCTCAGTGTGCAGTGAGATTTGGAGGACACAACAAAATATTTATTTGTGACCTGAGTCCTTGGTGCCCCACATGATGACCATAACACACAGGAAGCAGTATCACAACTGCATGAAGTGGCTGCTTCCATATGGACATATGTCTATCAAATCTGTTTCTTTCCCTACCCTCTCCCTGACTATCCTCACTCATTTACTTCCCCTCTTCACTCCAAAGGGAAAAATAATTCCCTTTTACTCAATCACAACAATGTCAGGAAGAAGCAATTTTCATGCCTTGCATAATGGTTCAGGTCAAAACCCATGTGCTTTACAAAATACTCCTTGCAAAATGAGAGTGTTTAATCTTTGGGATTCTAGTGGAAATGTTCAAGATTGACATGCTTCATTGAGTGATTTCCATTCTTGTGTAACTGCCACCACTACATGGAGACACATGTGGGTTCATTTCAAGGAGGAAAAACTGAATTAACTGTGGGAGAAGCACTGCTGTCTTCTATGGGGTTGCTGATGTGAAGTCATCAGAATTGTATGGTGGAGGGTGATGGGAACATGTTGTTTATCATTCATTAGCTAGGAAAAAAGGGCAATTCATGGTCAAATTTAACTATTGTTCACTCAGTATTTCATTTTTGTTTTGCAAGTATATGCATATTTTTTACTTTAGAATTTTTGAAATATGAAAACGCTTTGTCCTATATAAAGAACCCAGCCAAAGTATTTCCTTCTTTTTGCTTTGTAAGCAGTCATAAAGAAGAACCATCATTGTCTGGGATGCTGTTGAGGTCCTGAGGTGAGCAGCATAAAGGGGGGCCTCAGCAGATGGAGGGCACACTTTTCCAAATCATGCAGGTGTCCTGCTTTGGGGGAGAAAATTGTGCTCAGTTAATCTTGCTGACTTAATCTTCAAGTGCAGGTGGACCACGGTCTGCCTATGAAATTGTGCCTGTGCCTGGTATTATCTTAAAGCATTTGTATTATTGGTACAAACTACAGAATTATCTCATGTGTGGTTTTTAAGATAAAAAATGTTATTCCATAAGCCAGTCCTTGATAGAATTCTAGTAGCTGGAGGTGGAAACATCCACCTTGTGGGGCCTGTTAGTGGAACTCTCAAGTGAACAGAAAAAGTGCAGCTGCCATAAATAAATGAATGAATAACACAAATAAATTAAGTTCTATTAGTTTATCATGGGAACATAAAACCATAAACAGGTGCGATACAAGTAAACACTGAATTTCCTCTGGATATAATCACAATATTTAACATGCAATTTTTAGGTCTAATAGCATCCTTATATTCTAAGTGTATTTGTTCATGCATAAAGATAAAATATTTTATATCCACCAGTTCAGTCATAGTTTTATATCTAAAGCATGCAGAAAGTACAAAGTTCCCATATATACACCCACAAAGAAACCCAGTTTTACCTATTATTAGCACTATGCATTAGTGTCTTACTTTTGTTGCAATTGATGAAACAATATTGTTATGATTATACTATTACATGTAGTCCAAAGTTTACATCAGGGTTCATGCTTTATGTTTTAGAGTTGTATGTTTTTAAATTTTTTATTCTGGTATCATATATACAAATATTTTTCAAATAATTCATTGCTTTTTGTTTTATATTAGCTGATACATAAAGTATCTTTTATTCAATAACTTCAATAAGTTCAAACTGATATGTTGTTGAAGTGTGCAATAAAGAGAAAATATTATCCAAATATATATGAGCAAAATATTTTTCAGTTTCTCATTGAATGGAGTCAGTAATTTCAAGAAGATTGAGTACAGGGATCATAATGTTTAAAATCATAGCATTATAACCGTAATAATCTAACTTGAGGTGCCATAATTCTATCCAAATTTAAAAGCAGACCAAATATGACTGTTAAATGGAGTAGCACTGGAGATAATCAACATTTCTGTAAGTCTTATATAGCTTGTTTCAATCCTTGAAATCACCATTTTTGTTAACATTGGGCTGCATTAAATATGTTGACGGGTATGATGTATGGGCCTCATTTTGTCAAGCCAACTTGCAATGTCATAATCAATATAATTTTAATTTATTATTCATCAGTTCAGAGGGTCCATGCCATATTTCAGGGATATGAGTGCTATGAAAATTGGGAATCAATGCAAAACAATATTTCTAAAGATTGGTGAGTCATACCTGCTTGTCCTTCATTTCATATTTGGAAATTCTTTCATAAGAATTTAGGGAACATTGTTTTAAAATGCTATGGTATTATTGCAAATACACTAGTTGGCTTAACAAGAGGAATGTACCAGCACACATATTTCAAATGCTAGAAATCCAAAATCAAAGCATAAGCAAGAATATGCTTTCCTCCTAACATCTCTAGCATTTTATTGAATAGTGACAATCCTTGTGGTTCATTGGCTTTTATTTCTGCCTCCCATTGGATTACAATCTCTCCATTTTCCCTGACTTCCAACTTCTCACTCCTTTCTTTGAGTCCAAATTTATGCTCTTAAAAATGCCTTCAGATATGTAGATTAACTAACTTCATTCAGTTTGCCCACCCATGAAATGTATCTCAGAAGATCCTATCCTCAAATATGAGTTCACTCCTTAACTGATAATACATCTTCAAAGGGCTCCATTTATGAATAGAATTATATCCACAGGAACACAGATTAATATTAAGATATGTCTTTGGTCAATAAACAAATAAATATGAAATTTTGCCTCCTGGAAGTCATAGACATATTTTCAGTACATGAAAAATACATTTGCCCCATCTGAATTTCACGAAAGCCTGAAATCATTTCATTTCAACACATATTCTATATAATCAAAATCAGTTATGAGTGTGTTCAAACCTAGGAAAAATTCCTCTGTATCTGTTGACCTGTGAAAATTAGAAAAAAAAAATACTTTTATAAATATGATGGTGGGACCAGCATAGGATAGTTATTGCCATTCTAGAAGGGATCAACTGGAAGTCAAATAGAGGTCATAGGTTCCAGTCAACTCTGAAACTCATCAAAGAAATTTCCATTAGATTTCAAGGTCTAACAGTCAAATATGGATATATTCTTTGTCCATTTTGGCCTGGAGTGACAGTCAAGGGTTTGTCCATTGGCCCTGCTTTCCTTGAATCCAAGGGCCTAGGCCCATCTCTCTCCAAACACTGAAATGTTGTATTCACTCTGCCCCACCTCCTCTAAGCACCCTTCTTTCTTGTCCTGAGGAGATATCTTCAGTTCTTACACTTGCTGCCATGGAGCTGTCTGTTCCATCTCTGTTTCCTTCCAGGGGCTCTGCTGTGCAGCTCAAATGTGTCCACAGGGAAAGAGATATGCAAATTTGGTCCCAAGCTCTGCTCATGGAAAGCAGTTCACCAATCCCTGCAGTACCTGTTGAGGAGCTCAGCCCATATTTTTGTCCTTCCTCAGGGTCCATGCCCTTGGTGGCTGCACTGATCTGGGCTTCCCTCCTAATCACTGTCAGAGGTAACCTCTCTCCTGCATCAGGCTCAGCTGTGACTGCTCCACATTATTTGTCCTTACTCTTTTGTTTCTATGTGTGCAGGTGTCCTATGCAGTGCTCAGCTGGTGGAGTTGGGGGCTCATAGGAGTCAGCCTGGTGGTCCTCTTACTCTCTCCTGCAAAGCAATCTGGATTAATCTTTTCTGATTATGTAATGAACTATGCCTCTCAGGATCCTGGACATGGGAAAGGGTGGGTGGCAATAGTGAATCAACCAACTAGAAAAAGTCAATGTATGCTCCACCAATTTAGGGATGATTCACAGTTCCTAGGGACAACCTTATAAGCACAACCTCTCTTGAAATGACCAACCAGAAAGCTGTGTAAGCACAGGGAGGGGAAGTCAGCCTGAGGCCAGACACAAATTCCCCTGCAGGGCAGCAGCAAGGGCTGAGCTACAGGGGCATCTGGACCACCAGGGGACAAGCATAACCCAACACAGGAGCAGGAGCAGAGGGAGACCTTTGTTTCCTCTTAGATACTTGCATTTCCTCTCCCTGTCCAGGAAAAGTTTTCCCTCCAAACTCTATTTTTGTTTTTCTTTAGGAAGTCCCTGATTTCTCTCATCTTACAATGGTTAATATAAAATAGGCATTTAGTCTTATCTATCTCAGACTGCTGCTAACAATTATCTTTGGTAGATTATTGACAATTAGGAAATCAAGCAACTTTAATACAAACTTTAGTGCTGTGCCAAGAGCTTTTTTTTCTTCATTGTCTTTCATAAAGTAGTAAAACTTTTCTCACCCAAGATTAGTCAAGGTAAAGTATTAATATGAGGTGTCTTTTCTCTGTGTGTGCTTATCTGCCCTGCAAGGAGCTGAGACACCACTTTAATGGCTTGCATCCTCCACTTTTCTGTGGTTCATGTGTGTCATCATGTCAGTGAGATTCACCAGCTTCCCTTCTTGCCAACACCATGGAAGTAAGTATCACCTGAGACCCTTCAATGGCCCTCCTTCTCCTTTCAATGAGGCATCCACTCCCTTTATCTCCCCTGCTTAGGTTATTCAGTGACCTCTTCATTCTCACTGCTGCCAACCCAGTTCAGTCCAATAACACCACTCTATAGAATACTAGCCCACCTGAAAGCCACATGACTTCCAACTCCTTTTCTAGGGTGCTGCAAGCAATATACCCCCAACTTCTCTGCCTAATTCTACTGAGAGCTTCATAGAGGCATCCTGCTTCTTCTGCTGCTCCCTGTGTACACACGGTGGGCTCCTTAGTGCATTCACCACAGTGTCCAAACCCCAAGGTTCTTAGAATCCCCCTAGAAGACCACAGGTATGAATGAATCCTAGGAACCCTATATTAACTTCAGTGAACATTTCTAGAAATTCTGAGGTATTTAGGGCTCTTTAAAACTGAGGAAATTCAATAATTTTTATTGAACATCTACATATCACAATTCCACCTGTAAATTAAACTTATTGACTTCAATCCAAAGCTCAAATCAATGTAATGAAATGTCTTAATTTGTGCAAACATTGAAAATAATAAACTTGAAGACTTGTGTCAGCATTTATGACGTTCATTAATAAGTCACTGATAGTAAAAAGTATACTATTGGCACAATTGTGAAAATAAATTTTAAAAAGCCATGAACTGATTAACATTTTAAATTAATAATTATATTTCAGAAAAATAGCATTTATAATCAAGACAAATGTACATAGAAGAACGTCAATTTAACCACTACCTCACACTAGAAACATAAGAAAATTCAAGTGGACAAAGTACTTAGATTAGTATTCCAGGAAGGTGTGTGTCATGTGTCTATTGCTTAAGTTTTCATGAGCATATTGATGTATCATTGTATGAGTTTGTTGGTATGTGATTTTGATGATTGAACATACAGTATAAACCTATATGACAACTCAAAATCTAAATGTTTAATGTCCTAAAAGTTAACAGAAACATTGTAGCGGTATTGTAAATGATAATGTTGTAAAGCCTAAGGCAGATAAAGGAAATACCTAAACAAAATCACTCTATTTGTTAGTAAAAATAGAAAGAATAAAATGTCATTATGCTATTAATGAAATGTTGGTACCAGTTTACTAAAGACATAACGCTCTCATGCTTGCTATTGGTAAAGGAAATGCTAATTATAATATCACACATTCACCCATCATAAGATAAATAAAACACATGATAAACAATACTTCAATTTATCATTTTTATTCTTAGAATTTTGACTGATACTGCTGATATAAGTATATATACCTTCACCTGTCCAGGTATCTATTTGACATTATATCTTTAAAGTTATAATCATGAATATGATAATATCCATCCCAAAAATCTATCTCATATGTTCTGGTGATTTTTACATTTCTGTTGGTATTTTTTTATCTTTTACAATTTTTAATTTAGAATAATTTTAAATTTACAAAATACAGATGTTCACATATAAACTTTAGAAATTTTACTTAATTTTACATTCTTACACATCAATAATATATTTGCTATAACCAAAATTAACATTGGTAGTGATTATTTAATATATTGCAGACATTATTAAAATTTAAGCCAATTTACACTAATATTCTTTATTGGTTCCAAAATCCAATCCAGACATCATGACATCCTTAGTCTATTCTGGTAAGGGACAGTTGTGGGTTCTGTTCTTAATCAGTGAAATGTTCTATAGATTGAAATAGGGTAATATGTTGATAGTGCTATTCAAGACATCTATATATGAGCCTATTTTTTTTTCTTTTCCATGTGTTTATTCTTCATACTTAGTTCATATTAATGGAATCATACAATATTTGTAATTTGGGATCTAGCTTATTTCACTTAGCAAAATGTCGTCAAGGTTCACCCATATTGTGATATTTGTCACAATTTCATATCTTCTTTTTTTTTGTAAAATGATATATAAATATATATGCATATATGTGCATTTGCATACAAAAGTGTTATATATATATTTTTAAGAGCTACTTAGATTACCGAAAATATTACATGGGACCTAATGGGATTCCCATATTGCCCACCTCCCACACCTCCCACCACATCCCACACAAACATCTCCCACAAGTGTGGCCCATCACACTCAATGGACTTACACATCCTGGGGCCTTGCCATCAACCATAAACCACAGTTCACATCATAGACCACACTCTCTCCCACACAGTTCTGAATGGTGTGTACTGATTTAAAATGGCCTACATCCATTGCCACAACAGCACTCAGGACAACTTCCAAATCCCAAAAAAGTCCGTTTTTCAACTGCACATCCCCTCCCTGCCCCGAAAGTGTCCAGTGGCCACTGGCTCCACCTCACTGTTATAATTTCTTCCATTGCTAGAATCACCATATGTGTACAACAGAACACCATCAAGTCCACTCTAGTCCATAGTTCTTCCCCCAATCCTGAGGAGACTGGGATGGTGATGTCCACTCCACCTCCAAGTGAGAGAGGGCTTATATCCCATGGATATCATGGGTGGGATGATCCTGCCTACAGATGCAGGACCTCTCCATTCCCTGGGATGGCTGTTGCCCATCATTGTCTCCTCACCAGGTGACTTGGATGAGTCCATTGAACTGTAGGGTAGGGGTTGCAGCTCCGCCGAGATTCCACGCACACCTGGCACATAGATAGGCCAGAGGCTCCAGTCTCTGGAAGTATACCTAAAAACTCCAGCATCACATATAGGTTTGAATAGAAGGGACTGATGAACCATGTGCAGGGAGGACTTATTTGAGTCCCATTGTCACTCTTGGGAGCACAGATTCCAAAATAGAGCCCACTGATAAGGCATCAGTCTCTGGGGCTATCCCCCCTTATATAGGACCTGGGTGTCTCCAGAGCTCACAGGAGCCCCTCTGTGTGGGATGATATGCACTTTGATCTTCTATGAGCTTCTACTGAGGTATGCATAAGCGTTACCTCTGGGATGACCTCTCGACTCTCTTTGAAGTCTCTTAGCCACTTGAACTCATTTGTCTTTACCTTTTCCCCCTTTTATTCAAGGTCTTTTCCAGTTGTGTTGCCAGTTGGCACTTGGTATTAATCCCTCATTCCCAGGGAGGCTCATCCCCAGGAGTCATGTCCCACGTTGGAGGGAAGGTAATGCATTCATATACTGAGTTTGGCTTAGAGAGAGGCCACATTTGAGCAAGAAGGAGGCTCTCAGGTGGCAATCCTTAGGCACCCCATAACAGTAAGCTAAGTTTCAGTTACAAGAGCAAAGACTCATAAGGGAAGTCATCAATAAAAAGAACTCATCAGTGGGTCATCCTCTTTTGACAGACACTGTCCCTGCACTCAGAGGACTATTGCTGCTCCCTTGGAGACTGTGGCAGAGCTCTCCAGGCTAGGAATTCAGATTCCCTCATTTATTGTGTGATTGTAAACCCATCGTGACCATGCCCTATCTTTTATCTTTTTTTTTTATTATTTGTAAAATGATATATAAATATATATGCATATATGTGCATTTTCTTACAAAAATGTTATTTATATATATATAAATATATTTTAAGAGGTGCTTAGATTACCAGAAATATTACACAGAACCCCCTGGGATTCCCATGTTGCCCACCTCACACACCTCCCACCACATCCCACAGAAACATCTCCCTCAAGTGTTGCCCACCACCCTCAATGGACGTACACATCCTGGGGCCTTGCCACCAACCTTTTGATATTTTGAACGATTTTGTATATCTTTCATGTATATTCGGATGAACTAACACCCATGAATCCCCCCTCCCAGACACCCCCCACCAATAATCCCCTGCAGTACCCATTGTAACCCTTCTGTGATCCAAATCTTCTATGAACATGTAGTCCATAAAATATTCAAATACACTTAATAGGAAAAAGAAACAACAATGATAAACTTACATGCAAGAGACAAAAATAAGGAAACTCAGGGAAAAAAAACAATCAAACAAAAAACAAAACAAAACAAAATATAATTAGTGGATTGGGACATTTAAAAAATGGGGGAAAAAGCAAAAGAAGTGCCTTTAAAATATATATATATTCTTTTTTTTCCTTTTATCACTGTGTTATCGGCTGTCCGGTGTGCCGTGACACGTTCCCCCTCTCAATCCCCATTGTCTCCCAAATTTTCATTGAATTTTCAAAGAAGTTTTAGGTCACAGCAAAGTCACACACGGAGTACCAGAGACTCCCAGATACCAAACCAACCCCCTTCCCCACCCCATATTAAACACCCCCCCCTTTTTTTGGATGTTAGCATTGTTATAACTGTTATAACAGTTAGCAAAATATAGCAACTAAACATTGTCAAAGATTTACAGTATTGTTTACAATTTAGATGATACAGTTTAATAAGTTTGATGATATTTACCATGTCCTGTGTCCATTACTGTAAGGTAATGAAAAACCTTCCCCATGACCACTAAATACCCCATTAGATCTTAACTGTTCCTTCCTCCACACCCCCCTGGGGCATATGACATTACCCTGTCTTGACTCATGGAATGTCAAGATTCATAGTTACATGCCCTGGGTATTTGAACCTGCCCTTCCTAAAATCTACCCACCTGTCAACGCTGCACCACCAAACCCAGTAATATCACTACCCATCTGTCCTATCCTTCAATATGCAACAATACTCTATCCCTTTACCATAGATTATGTCCATATGGTTGATGGCTCAAAGCCTGCTCTTCTCTTACTCTCCCTTGTTAACCTATCTTTCAGACAGTGGTTTTCAGAGACTGCTCACTTACCTCAGTTCAGATCAGTGAGGTGATATACTGTTCATCCTTCAGTGCCTGGCTTGCTTCACTCAACATAAGGTCTTCAAGATTCATTCACATTATTCCATGTGTTAGCACTTTATTTCTTCTTACAGCTGAGTAATATTCCACTGTATGTATGTACCAAGTTTTGCTTATCCATTCATCTGTTGATGGACACTGGGGATGATTCCAACTTTTGGCAGTGGTGAACAATGCCGCTATGAACATTGGTGTGTATATATCTGTTTGTGTCTTTGCTCTCAGTTCTTCTGGGTATATACCCAGCAGGGGAATTGCTGGATCATA